>PISX010003831.1:56065-130648 GCA_004024625.1 Mellivora capensis
GAGACTCCGTCATCGGCCTCTGGAGAGGCCATTACTTCTACCTCTACCTCTCCTCTGGAGAGGAAGTTACACTAACCCTAGCCCCGTGAGCTCACCAAACCAGAGCCCAGATGGCCTCTCTCGGTTCACCATGGACACCAGGCCCCCACCCAACCCCAGGGCCCCAGCCCACCATCTCCCCAGGTACCCTCCTGGGGCCCCCATGGCCTTGCGGTACTCACCTGGAGTTAGTGGCCGCTCCACGGCCCCGCCGCGAGGCAGGTGCTCATCCTCGGAGAAGCTCGAGTCCTGGTTGGGCTCGAAGTCCTCCTCGGCAGCCATGCTCTCCATCAGCTTGCTCACCGCTCCCCCCTTCCCCCGATTCTGGGGACAGAGCACAGCAGGCCGATGGCTGAGGACGCGCCATCCCAAGTCCTGCTGCTCAGGACCCTCCCTAGAAACCCAGGGTCACACGTCCGGTAGCAGGGACACCTGCCATGGGTGCAGCAGGGGTCCAGCTGGCCTCAGCCCACGGGCCCCAGGGAGGGCAAATTGGGGCCGCAAGTCGGATGGCCGAGCCCACACATGTTGCCACAGCACCTTCAGACACACAGTAGATCTGAGGATGAACAGCCCGGCCGGGGGCTGGGCTCACCCAGCTCACCCCCGTCTGCAGGGGCCCATGGGGACCTCACTCTTGGGCACAGCAGGCCTTACCTCCTTCTTCACCTCCTTCCCTTTGGCCTTGGCCTTGCTCCTCTTGGCAGTGGCTGGGGAGCCCGTGTGGGGAGCCCGGGCGTCGGGGGGCAGGGCAGGAACACGGGGTGGGGGCAGCGCAGCCCCTGAGCCAGCCTCCTTCCCCTTCTTCTTCTGGGTGAGGAAGCATCACAGGTGCCATCAGAGGCCGCCCACCCCCGCCACTCACCCTCCGGGGAGAGGAACAAAACACCTCCCCTCCTTCCAGCAAGTGCGTTTGTTCTCAATCTTAATTGTTTTATTACTACTATATGTTACTCACTGTAAAAAGAAAAAAAAGTACCCAAGTGCGTATCAGTGTAACTTCCTCTCCAGTGCAGCCCATCAAGTCCACAGCACTAATCAGAACCACTAGCGGCTGCCTGGCGCATCCTTCCAGAACCTTCCACCAGCTCGTACAACCACGTAAACACACGGGCTATGCAGACACATCTGCACACACACACAGTGTTCTTTTTTAAACACAAAGGGGAATTTACCAAAAGTCCTGCCTTACAACTCCTCTTCCCCAAAGTTTGTCTGATAAACACAGAGACTGCGTCACATCAGCCGCTGCTCATGTGCAGTTGTGTGTGTGTGTGTGTGTGTGTGTGTGTGTTGGGGGGGGGCGGGTGCAGGTCATTTAACCCCCGCCCAGCGATGGATGCACAGAGGCCTCCACTTTGCTCTTCTAAGTGATGCCACAAAAACAGGAAATACCAGTGAGTTCCACAGGCATGTGCCCGAAGGAGCAGCAAAACCCTTCCAGCTGCCTCTGGGGCACCCCAGCAGTGAGGGGAGAGCCACGTCCAACACACTCCAAGTCCCACCCAGGGATGGGGGAGCGGGATGGACCGCCCCTCAACCCCCCCACCCCCCACCCCCCGTCCCTGCCCACGGCGTGGAAACTGGTCTCAGAGCACCGAGAGCACACTCGCTGGCTTCGGGCATCAGCACCAGCACCCGGCTGTCCCGGGACCTTAGAAACACTGGCGCATCACAGATCCAGTTACAAGCTTTTAGGCCAGTGGCGGCGGTGGAAAGAACAATGTGGGGGTACTTGGTGCTAGGAGCCAGCTCAGGCTAAGGGTCTGCACAACCCAGGGGAGATGGGCAGGTGACAGGATCGGGCGCAGTGGGGGTCACCTTATGTTTTTTAAAAGACACATTCCTGAAACAACCAAGATCATGGACCAGAGGATGTGGGAAATGAAGAAACATAAAAAGAGAATCCCGAGCAAATACTAAAAAGACCGCCGCGGACATCATGGCTTCCCAACAGACAAGTGACATCAACAGCACATGGCATCCTAAGGGACAGAGCAGACGACGGTATGGGGACAGAAGGTATGTGGAGGACGAGACAGAATTGTATTTTCTCATTTCGGATACATGCCTTTATCCTGTTCACATTTCTGAAATCAGAAGGCATCCTGGGGGTTGAAGGACCGTCTGTAATGTGGTTCTGTTGACTTTTCCCCCAAATATCTGCTGTAAGTAGCTCACCCCGAGGTGATGGTCTCTGCAGCTGTGTGCGCGGGGGTGGGCGGGGACAGCAAGACAGGCTCTGGGTGGACTTGTACTTCCTTCCTTTCCTGCAACCTCCACACCACTGTTCTAATCAGACAACACTGACAATGGTGTCTTTCCCGCTGGCCAGAAAGCCCCTTTCTGGAAACCTTATATTTTTTGAAGTAAGAAAAGAACTTGGTTTGGGCTCAGGTTGTGATCTCAGGGTCCTGAGTTCGAGCCCCAGGTCGGGCTCTGTGCTCAGCAGGGAGTCTGCTTGGGATTCTCTCTCTGCCCCTCCCCCACAAAATAAATAAATAAAAATGCTTTTAAGAAAGATAAAATAAGGCTAATGGCAAATAGGAATGTACAAGTCTCCTAAGGTTATGGAAGCATATATCCCAAAACTATGAGCACTGGCTATTCCTGAGGGGGGGCGGGGGGGGGGGTCCGTGGGCATCTCCATCCTCCTTCCATCGACAGTTCGCCTGCTCTGTTCCAGGCCTTCAGGGCCCAGGGGCCAGTGTGGCCCAGGGGGTATTCAAAGCTCAGCCTGGATGATCATTAGCAGCCATGACCTTGGCGGGGAGCAAGGCCACCTGTGAAGTCCAGTTAATACGCGTAACCTGTTTCACAGGATCTCGTGATACGAGGACATGGGAAGAAATACATACTTGGTCTCCGCCCCTGGCTCCTGATCCAGGGCTCCTAAGCCCCTTGGGACGTCCCGGATCATCGGAGCACCTTTTGTCCTGATGAGGAGACTGCGGGTTAGCCCCCAGCTAGCCTTGGGATGGGTGCCACTCGCCAGCAACACCAAACCAGGTGGAGAAGCCTGAGCTCAACCCCCACCCCCCACATCCTCCGGAGAGGGTCCAGAGACTGAGTTAATAATCCTGCCAAAGTGAAGAAGTCCCCAAAAAACCCTACGTGAAGGGGTCAGGGAGCTTCTGGGTCCGGAGCACCTGCAGAGGGCAGGAAGCGCCACGTCCTCCCCCGCCCCCGGCATCTCTTCCATCTGCGGCTGCACTGTATGCTTCCTGATCAACCGTCACAGTAAGAAACGCCCCCCGGGTTCTGGGCATCCCTCTGGGGAATCACTGACCCTGAGCCGCAGGGTCTGGGGAACCCCCGCTACATGGCCGGTGCGGCCACCAGAAGCTCGGGGCCAAGCTGAAGCCCAGGACTGGTGTGAGAAGCGAGGCTGGGCTGGGGGGCAGTCCTGTGGGACGCAGCCCTCCGCCAACTCCAGGGAGTCAGTGCCAGGAGGGTCGTGAGCGGACAGGACAGTTTCCCTTTGCCAGTAAAGGACGTACAAAGTGGTAAAGGGGTGAGAGGCCACCCGGGCCCTACGGCGGACCATCTGGTGAGGCCACCACGAGCATTCTGTAGTACCCAACACCTTCCCTCCAAGGCCTGGGGAAGGCTGACGGGGTTTCAGCCGTGGACAGACGGGTGAGCACAATCACCGCGAAGGACCCATGAACACGGCACCTGCCTCACCAGCCCCCGTTACGGAAAATCGGTGCCGGGTCTCATCCCTCAACACGACGTCCTGTAGAACGTCACCATTATCTGAGAGATCACCCTCCATCAGAGTCGGAGATGGGGAGGCTAGAGTCAGAGGCCACTGCCGAGCTGCCGGCTGCTAGGTCTGAACCCAACCACACAAACGGGGGTGGGGAGACAGCGGGCCAGGAGCTTCCTAGCAGCCTGCGCAAGGACGGGAGCAGTATGCCCGTCCTAGAGAGCTCAGAAAGCAAGCGTTCTCCAGCTGGGGAGCCCAGGCAGACAATTCAGGAAGAATCCCGTGGGTGGGGGGGAAGCCACATGCCACAGGAGGATCGACAGCATCAGACTCTGTCCCCGGCACAATCAGCCACGTAGCACATGACCGTGACCGCAGAGACCCTGACCTATGGTTCAAGCTCCTCACTGGAGTGATGGCACTTAGCCCTTGCTCGAGGAGCACGCCAAGTGCCTCCCTATCGCAAGTGGGGGGTGGAGAGTTCGGTAGTTTGAGGACTGCACATCAGGATGGCTGCTCTCCTTTGGGGTCCCTGCACCTCACTCCCACAGGGGAGTGTTCCCCTGAGACGGGAGGGGAGGGAGCCCCTGTAAGGGAGGAGTATGGCCAGGTCCGTTCCTGCCACACACCCCCAGCCCCTGCACGGAGCACCTACCTTCCTGGGGTCCTTCCTGTCCTTGGCACGGCCGGTGTCCTTGCGGGGGCTCAGCGGGCCACCCTTGCCGCAGCGGCTGGGCTTGGTGGCAGCGGGGGCGGCGCTGCTGGGGGCTGGGGCGGCGGCTGAGGCGTCATGCAGGAAGATCCGCTCACTCCGCCGCCGTGTCCACAGGTCGTCGTCACTGGCCTCGGGCCCCGCCTCAAAGCCAGGCTCCTTGGCACCCCGCAACTTGCGGGTCTTACGCCCCTTCTCTGCCGCCAGCTTGGCCTTGTCGGGGCTGGTGGGACCAGGGCCCCGGGCGCTAGGTGCAGGGGAGGCCAGGGAGGGCCCGGGCTCCCCCAGTCCCTTCTTGGGCCGCAGCAGCCCGGTAGGCGACCGCTTCCGCACCTTGACCTCACTCTCCGAGTCCGTGTACTCGAACTCCGTGCCTGCATGCGGGACAAGGGCAGCGGCTGTGGACAGGGGCTCCCGGCACCCCCACTTCCCACCCACCCAGACGCCTTCGCCGCCAGCAGAAGGCCACGCTCCCAGCCCTCCTCCAAGGGAGGCTTCTCATTTCCAGGAGGAGAACCTGAGGCCCAGCAGAGGAGGAGGGGAGGACTCACCGGGCCAGGCCCTGCTGGCCCCACTGCTGGCCCAAAATGCCCCCTCCCCCCACCGTGGCTGCCCACTCTGCTCCCTCCTCACCCCGCCCCCACCACCAAGAACATCATCAGGGACCGTGAAGAGTCCTGCCTGGCCCCACATGAGCTTCTCCTCTGCCTCCTGTATGCCCCGTGGGAATCCCAGAAGCCAGGGCAGGCCAGAGAGGGCCTGACGCCCGCAGGGAAGCATCTGGAAAGCCCACATGAAATCCCCGATCCCCACGGGGCCTCTCCTCCGCTTCCTGGAGCCGCTTCTCAGAGATGGGAGGTCCCTGGCACCCACTCCCTTTTAGAGGAGAGGCCTTGCAGCCCTGGGGCCCGGCCCCCTCCTGACGCACCTGAGGCTCGGCCCTTCCCACAGACAAGGGGCAGGGCTCGATCCAGACCCTGGAGCTGCTGGGCTCCTTTACACACAAACCTCTCTCGATGCCCCGATGTTCTCCAGCCCTTCAAACCTGCACCTGAGCTGCTGCTGGGCCCTGGAGCGCCATGTCTCTCCAGGCCTCTACTTGGACACCTGCAGCCTCCTATCTGAGAAGGTCCACTCAGCACCCCAGGGGAGTCCTCTGTCCACACCTCATCACCACAGTCACACAGCCCACTGCTGGGTTCTCACCCTTATCTGTCTATCCTGTCCTGCTCGGCCCCACAGAAACAGATCCCTAATTTCACCACCCCAGACCTACTGACCCCGGGGCAGCCAGCAGCCTGCCCTCCAGGGCTCCTCTGGGAGGCCCAACCCCATCACCCAACAGAGGCAGCCAGGGCAGTGGGCTGGGCTGGGAGGGGACACACTCCGTGGGAGGGAGCCACTGGCAAAGCTTACCAATCCCACTAATTAATCTTTTGTTAACAGATCCCACTGCACAGGGAGGCAGCTGGGGGCTTTCATGGCTGATTAGGGGTGCAGGCCATAAAACACAGGCTGGATTTCTGCTGTTGGGTGTGATGGAATGAGGCCCCGCCCGACGGCAGCCTCCGACAGATCATCATCAGAAAACCCAGACCCCATCCAACACTGCAGGGGCGTCACCTAGGGCGCAGGACTGCCGGGCAGACAGGGCAGTGATGGACAGTGGACACCTGCTTGGAAGAGGGGAAGCGGGACTGCATGAGTAAGGTTGGAGGTTAAATACTTGACGAGGCCAGTGGGGCAAGCAAGAATGGTGCGTGGGGGGGCGTGTTCTCTGGAGGGCCCTGGGGTGGGGACAGGCAAGAAGCCCAGAGAGCAGGACACGTGCCTAGGCCTCAAGGCCAGTGGTGACACAGCAGGGAGTCGAGTCCATGCCCTTGACGTCCACCCAGCCCTTGACTTCCACCCAGCATCCTGTGCTCCTGCCCCCTCCCCAAGAAATAAGGCGGTAAAGGAGGAACAGACCGGATAAAGCACTAGAGATATAAAACAGAAGGACAAGACACAAAGAGACTAAAAGTCAAATGATGGAAAGGATATGAACCACACTAACAGCAACCGAAAAAGAGCTGAACTAGCTCCACTAAGCATCAGACAAAACTGACCTTACGATAAAAATCATTAGAGGAGGACATATTTAAATGATTAAATGGTCAGTCCCTTAGGAAGATACAATTTACAAACAGAGATGAACGTAATCGGGAAGCATACAAAAAAAGATTGTAAACCATGACCAAGTGGAATTTATTCCAGGAACAGAAGGTTGGTTCGACATAAAAGAAAATCAATGTAATGTACCATATTAATAAAGGACAAAGAACCACACAAACAACCTCAACAGACACAGAAGAAGTAACAGACAAAACCCAACACTCTTTCATGATAAAATCACTCAAACCAGGAACAGAAGGAAATGGTCTCAACCTGATAAAGACATCCATAAATTCATTGCTAACATGATGTTTAATGGTGAAAGAATGAATGTTCTTCCTCTACGATTAGAAGACAAAGATACCTGTTCTTCCCACTTCTATTAGACATTATACAGAAGATTCTAGCCCAGGCAATCAGGTTAGAAAAAGAAATAAAAGGTATACACATCTGAAAGGAAAAAATAAAACTATCTCTATCTGCAGATGACATGATCTTGTATTACAGAAAATACTAAAGAATCTACTAAAAACCTACTAGAACAAATGAGTTCAGTAAGGTTGCAGGATACAAGATCGATACACAAAAATCACTTGTATTTCTATATACTAGCAACAAACACTCTAAAGATTAATTCAATTTGTAAAAGCATTAAAAATTACTCACAAATAAACTTAAAGTGCAAGACTTGTACAGTAAAACTATGAAACACTGCTGAAAAAAATTAAAGACACAAATAAATGGAAAGACATCCCATGTTCATGGATCAAAAAATTTACACTGTTAAGATGCCAGTACTCAGGGCACCTGGGTGGCTCAGTGGGTTAAAGCCTCTGCTTTCGGCTCGGGTCATGATCCCAGGGTCCTGGGATCAAGCCCCACATCGGGCTCTCTGCTCCGCGGAGAGCCTGCTTCCTCCTCTCTCTGTGCCTGCCTCTCTTGCGTACTTGTAATCTCTGTCAAATAAATAAATAAAATCTTTAAAAAAAAAAAAAAAGATGCCAGTACTCCCCAATATGATCTATTGACTTTTTAAAAAAGATTTTATTTATTTATTTGACAGACAGAGAGATCACAAATTGGCAGAGAGGCAGGCAGAGAGAGAGGAAGAAGCAGGCTCCCTGCAGAGCAGAGAGCCCGATGTGGGGCTCGATCCCAGGACCCTGGTATCATGACCTGAGCCGAAGGCAGAGGCTTTAACACACTGAGCCAGCCAGGCACCCTTGATCTATTGATTTAACACAATTCCTATTCAGAATCCCAGCAGGCTTTTTTGCAGGAATTCACAAGCTAATCTTAAAATCCACGTGGAATGCAAGGGTCTCTGAAGCAGAAAGACAGTCTTGAAAAAGAAGAACAAGTATGGAGGACTCGTATTTCCCAATTGCAAAGCCTCCAAAAAGATTCCTATGGTAATCAAAACTGTGCTGCTGGTCTAAGAACAGACATCTATACTCATGGACTAGAACAGAGGGTCTGGAAATGATCCTTCATATTTATGTTCCGTCAATCTTCCTTCCACAAGGGCACCAAGACCATTCAATGGGGAAAAAACTGACTTATCAACACAAAGATATGGGGACAATGTTGTCCACAGGCAAAAGACCCCTCCATCCCTCCATACACAAAAATTAACTCAAAATGGATCACAGCCCTAAATATAAGTCACAAACCATAATCTTAGGAACAAACAGGACTGAATCTTTACGGCCTTGGGTTGGGCAATCATTTTTTTTTTTTTTTTTTTTTTTTAAGACGTAAACGCCAGAAGTGCAAGTGGTAGCTTTGGATGTCATCAAAATTTAAAACTTTAGACAACTTACAGAATGGGAGAAAAAATACTTGCAAAATTATGTTTCTAATTATAGAGTTATAGCTAAATATACAAAGAACTCTTACTCAATAACAAGATGACAACCCAATTAAGAAGTCAGTCAAGTGTTTAAATAGGTATTTCTCCACATACAAAGGGCTGCTAAGCATATGAAAGGGTCCTCCTATCACCAGGAGAAATCCAAATCAAAACCACAATGACAGATCACAGTACACCCACTAGAATGGCTTCCTCCCCAAGAAATAAGGCATCATCAAAAAGACACATAATAACAGGTACTGGGGAGGAAACGGGAAGCCTCACAGAATGCTAGAGGAAATATAAGTGGTACAGCCAGTTTGGAAAAGTTTGGCATTTCCTCAAAAGGTTAAATACCAAGTTACCAAATAACCCAGCAAGGCCACCCTTAGATCTATAGCCACAACAGAACACATGTCCACACAAAAACATATACACCGATGTTCACAGCTGCATTATTCATAACAACCCAAAAATGGATACAAAACCCATAAAGTAGATAAACCAAATGTGGTACATTCATAAAACGCAGTATTATCCAGCCATAAGGTCTGAAGTCACACAAGGAGAAACAATCTTGAGTAGACCTTTATCTATTAAAGCGATTGAATTAATAATTAATAACCTTTAAAACAGAAAATGCCACACCCAGATGAGGTCACTGTTGAATTTAACCAAACATTTAAGGAAAAAATTAAGCCATTTCTCTACAATCTCTTCCAGAGGATAGAAGCAGAGGGAATACTTCCGAACTCATTCTAGGAGGCCAGAATTACTCTAATACCAGAAGTATTCAACCAGAAGACGACAGTACAAGAAAACTACAGACCAATATCTCTCATGAACATAAATGCAAAAAATACTCAACAAAATATTAGCAAGTCAAATCCAACAATGTACAAAAAAAATTATACACCACAACTAAGTGAGATTTATCCCAGCCATGCAAGGATTGTTCAACATCCAAAAATCAATTACTGTAATCCATTACATCAACAACCCGAAGAAGAAAAAAACTCATCATATTAATAGAAAGCATTTGACAAAATCCAACCCAAATTCATAATAAAAACTCTCACTAAACCAGGAAAAGAAGAGAACTTCCTGCACTTGATAAAGAAGAACCATAAAAACCCTCCATCATACTTATTGATGAAAAACCTAGAGGATTTCCCACTAAGATCAGGAATAAGGCAAGGATGTACCCAGTTACCACTCGTTTTCAGTATCATACTACAAGTCCTAGTTAATGGAATAGGACAAGGGAAAAAAAGTATATTGACAGGGAAGGAAGATAGAAAACTGCCTTTGTTCACAGACGACATAAGAGTCTACGCAGAAAACCTCACACAATCAACCAAAAAATCTCCTGGATCTGAAAAGCCATTACAGCAAGGTCGCATTTTACGACCTTCATATATAAAACGTCGCTCCCTTTCCTACATACTAGCAATTAATAAGTCGAACATGGAATTTAAAACACAATACTGTTTGCGTTAGCACTCCCCAAAATGAAATACTTAGGTTAAATCTAACAAAATATGCACAAGATCTATGGGATGAAAACTACAAAACCCTGATGAAAAATCATTTCCACGCTCAAGGAGAGGAGGACTTGATATTGCCAAGATGTTAATTCTTCCCAATTTGGGCTATGGATTCAATACAATTCCGCACAACATCCCAGAAGTGGATACCAAGACGCTAAGGGCAAAGTTTACACGGAGACTCAGGACACCCAGAATAGCCAGCTCAAGATGGAAGAACAAAGTCGGAAGACTGGAAGTACCCAGCTGTGAGGCTTACTATAAAGCTACAATGATCATGACAGCGAGTTCTCGAGTTATCAGCAAAAGACAAGACAACCAGATCAATGGAACAGAAGAGAGCCCCAAAATGGACTCCCATTAATATAGTCAAATAATCTTTCACAAGGGAGTAAATAAAGGCAATACCATGGAGAAAAGGATAGGTCTTTTCAACAAACGGTATCGGAACCAGTGGAGATTCACAGGCAAAAAAGTGAATGTAACAAATCTTACACCCTTTACAAATTAACTCAAAATGAAAAAAAAAAATTTAACTCAAAACGGATCACAGGCCTAAAGGTAACACGCACAATTCAAAATCCCCTCGAAGATAATGTAGGAGAAGTTTAGATGACCTTGAGTCTGGCAGTGAACCCTTAGATACACCAACACCAAAGGCCCAATCTACAGAAGCCGGACTTCCTAAAATTTTACATTTCTGCTCTATGAAAGACACTATAAAGAGAATGAAAAGACAAGACACAGCCTAGGAGAAAACACTTGCAGAAGACACACCTGATAAAGGACTGTTTTCCAAAACCAGATAAAGAACTCTTAAAATCCAACATTAGGAAAAAAACCCAATTTTTAAAAAGTGGGTCAAAAGTCCTGACATGTCACCGCAAGTTACACAGATGGCAAATAAGCAAATGAAAAGATGTCCCATGTC
The DNA here is from genome assembly GCA_004024625.1 of Mellivora capensis. Lineage (NCBI taxonomy): Eukaryota > Metazoa > Chordata > Mammalia > Carnivora > Mustelidae > Mellivora > Mellivora capensis. The sequence continues at coordinate 67,013 of PISX010003831.1, forward strand.
ATGTTACTAGGGAGAGGCAAATTCAAACAAGATACCACCACACAGGGGTGCCTGGGTGGCTCAGTGGGTTAGGCCTCTGCCTTGGGCTCAGGTCATGATCTCAGGGTCCTGGGATTGAGCCCCACGTCGGGCTCTCTGCTCAGCGGGGAGCCTGCTTCCCCACCCCCCCCACTCCCACCCCGCCTGCTTCTCTGCCTACTTGTGATCTCTGTCAAATAAATAAATAAAATCTTTTTTAAGATTTTATTTATTTATTCAACAGACAGAGATCACAAGTAGGCAGAGAGGCAGGCACAGAGAGAGGAGGAAGCAGGCTCCCTGCTGAGCAGAGAGCCCAATGCAGGGCTCGATCCCAGGACCCTGGGATCATGACCTGAGCCGAAGGCAGAGGCTTTAACCCACTGAGCCACCCAGGCGCCCCTAAATAAATAAAATCTTTTAAAAAATAAAATAAATGCAAAGATGGGGCAGCCACTTTGTAACAAAAGACATTACAGCAATTTCTTACAAAACCAAAAGGACTCCTACCACGTGATCCAGCAGTCACACTCCTTGGTATTTACCCAAAGGAGCTGAAAACTTATGTCCACACGCAAAAAAAACCGTATACAGATGTTTATAGCAGCTTTGGTCAAAACTGCCAAACTTGGATGTCACCAAGATGTCCCAGATGCCCTTGAGTCGGTGAAGGAATAAACAAACTGTGGTCCAACCAAACAATGCGGTATGATTCAGAGCTAAAAAGAAACAAGCTAACAAGTCACGAAAGACATGCAGAAACTTTTTAATGCATACCATTAATTGAAAGAAGCCAATCTGAAAAGCCCCCGGGCTGTATGATTCCAACTACATGACATTCTGGAGAAGGCAAAACTATGGAGACAGTCAGAGTATCGGTGACTGCCAGGCATGCAGAGAGGAGACAGATGAAGGGGTGGGGTACGGAGGACTTTTAGGCAGTGAAACTACTCTGTATGATAGTACACTGGTGCCTACACACGTCTGCCCGAACCCCCAGACTGTACAACACCAGGAGTGAATCCTAACGTAAACTATGGATTCTGGCGGACAGTGACATGTCTGTGGCCTGTAGGTTCCTCAGTGGTAATAAGCGAAACCACTGGGAGGGAGAATGTCGATAATGGGGGAGGCTGTGCATGTGGTGGGGAAGCAGGGGGCATAGAAAAATCTCTGTATCTTCCTCTCAATTTTGCTACGAACCTAAAACTCCCCTGGGGCGCCTGGGTGGTTCAGTCTGTTAAGGGGCTGCCTTTGCCTCAGGTCATGATTCCAGGGTCCTGGGATCCAGTCCCGAATCAGGCTTCTTGCTCAGTGGGGAGCCTGCTTCTCTCCCTGCCTCCTCTGCCTTTGCCACTCTGCCTGCTTGTGTGTGCTCTCTCTCTCTGACAAATAAATAAATAGAATCTTAAAAAAAAAAAAAAAAGGAAAAGGACCCAACTATAAGCTGTCTACGAGAGACTCACTTTAAATATGAAGATGAGGGGCGCCTGGGTGGCTCAGTGGGTTAAAGCCACTGCCTTCGGCTCGGGTCGTGATCCCAGAGTCCTGGGATCGAGCCCCACATTGGGCTCTCTGCTCGGCGAGGAGCCTGCTTCCCTTCCTCTCTCTCTGCCTGCCTCTCTGCCTATTTGTGATCTCTGTCAAATAAATAAATAAATTCTTTTAAATAAATAAATAAATAAATAAATATAAAGATTAAGGTAAGATGACAGTAAACGACCAGGAAAAGATATACCATGCAAATAGGAAGCCTAAGACAGCTGAAGTGACTGTTTACTACCAGATAAAAGGGATTTCGAAACAAAACATATTAAGAGATAGAAAATACTTTGTAATGATAAAAAGACCAATTTAACAGGAAAACAGGAAACCATAAATGTATATATGTACCTAATAACAGAGCTTCAAATACATGAAGCAAACATTCATAGGGTTAAATTACAAGGAGAAAGAAAATCCTGCAATCACAGGTGGAGGTTTTATACCCATCTGTAAGCAACTGATAACACTAGACAAAAACCAGCAAAGATTCACAAGATCTTAACACCTCCAATCATACTGCCTTGCCTGATAGAACTGAATGATTTACAGAGCACTGTATATAATGGCATCAGAATACGCATTCTTTTTTTTTTAAGATTTTATTTATTTATTTAACAGAGAGAGAGAGAGACAGTGAGAGAGGAAACACAAGCAAGGGGAGTGGAAGAGAGAGAAGCAGGCTTCCCGCTGAGCGGGGAGCCTGATGCAAGACTTGATCCCAGGACCCTGGGATCATGACCTGAGCCAAAGGCAGACACTTAACCACTGAGCCACCCAGGCACCCCAGAATACACATTCTTTAAGTGCACATGATACATTTACTATGAAATACCATATGCCCTCAAAGTTTTAGTTTTAAAAGACTTAAATTACAGAGTATTTTCTCTAACCAAGATGGAATGACATTAGAAATCAGTAATATAAGAACCAGGTAACCCCCACCAATATTTGGAAAATAATACTTCTAACTAATCACCGAATGAAAAGTAGAAATCACAAGTTAAGAAATGTGTTGAACTGAGAGTAATAATGAAAAAAGGACAACAGACAACGTGTGAGACGCAGCTAAAGCAAGCTTCAGAGAGAACTTCCAAGGTCTCCACAAGAAAAGAACATCCCAAGCTGATTACTTAAGCCTGCATGTTAAAAAATTGGAAATGGTTGGCAACACACCAAAAGAGAAGGAAGGAAATAAAAAAGCAGAAATCAGTGAAATTGATAACTTCTGGACATGCTGATCAAGAAACAGCAGAAACGAATTATCTGGTTTGGCCATGAAAAAGGAGACATCACTACAGACCCCTCAGACTTCAAAGTATAAAAGGGGGAACTCTTTGCCAATACAGTTGAGAACCTGGATAAAATGCAGAAGCCTGCGAATTCTAAGATGGCTGACGCATTTAGGGATGAAGACAGGGGCTGTGGACAGGATGATGCTGTCTGGGTAGCCACAAGCCTAATGGGGAGGGGGTCAGACAGGTGGCACGTGACCACAGGACATCAGGGAACCAGTCAAAGGTTCTCAGCAAGGGAAGTGGTCTGATCAAGTTTGAGCTTTAAGAGCCCTGCAGCTGCTTATGTATGAAAAAAATACCCGAGAGGAATAAGTGGAAGGGAAGCCAGCACCACTGCCCAAGAAGAGCCAGGCCCAAATCCCCCAGGGAACAATGGCAGGACATGGTGGGAATGAAAGGGAGGGAGAAGGAAGAGCTGAAGGAGGCAAGGTCAGGGCCTGAAGACTGTAAGGCTTCCCCAGAGTTGAGGTCCCATGAGGCGGTATAGACCATAGGAATGAGCTTTTGTCCTGTAGCCTGCAGGGCATGAAGCCAGGGGCAGCTGGGGGAGACCCGGGGGGTAGAACAGGTTAGCACCCCAGTGCTCATTCTCCCTGTCACAGCCCCTGCCAGAGGGCCTCGCATGGACCCCGGAGGTTCAGAAAAGGGCAGGAAGGCCAGGCCGAGGACTTGACTAGGCTGAGGCCAGGTGAGTGCACACCCTGAACACACATGCTCCACAGCACCCCACAAGGAGACACTTGGCCAGGTGAGAATGGGGGTGGGCCTAGAAGATGGTCCCCTGTTTGTCTCAAGAAGGCAGGCATATGACTGGGGATGTAAAGAGGAAGGAGGAAGTGGGGCCAGGACAAGGCCTAGCCTCCTGCCCGAGCCTGAGGGCCAGCTGTCTCCGCCTGCCCATCAGAGAAGTGGGACGGTAAACCCAGCTAACAGTGACACAGCACAAGACCACCCTTTTCATGACCTTTTCAGGCTCCAACCCCAGGCCTCATGCCCATCTCACCAAGTGAACCACCTCGAATGCCCAGGCTTAGTGGGCCTATACCTCTAGTTCTACATATGCTTAGCCGATTCCCACCTCTCTCTCATGGGTCAGCCTGGGTGTCCCCTACCTGCAGTGGCCTCCCTTGGGCTTCTACAGCCCCCCACGATGCAGACCTGAGGCCTCTCTGCTTCCTAGAGCTACCTATCACCAGGCACCTGAAATGGGGGAGTCAGGCTATAAGGCGGGAAGTCAGGGGCATGAACGGTGAAGGTCAGCCTGCAGAGCTCCGGCACCCCTTCCTGGGGCAAGTGCCAGTACCACTCTGCTCATATGGGGCTGGCCCACGAGGCAGGGCTACCCCAGCCCCCAGCTCTGCCCCTACCCTTCTCCGAGCCCGTTTCCGGCCTGCAGGATGGGACAGTGGTGTCCCTGCATGCCACCTGCCGGTATGTACTTACCCATCAGGTTCTGCCGCTCTTCCTTCTTCCGGGCCTTCTGCTTGGCCTCCAGCTGCACCACTGACAGCGACGGCCCCACTGTGGGGCTGGGGAGAGCGCTGGCTGCAAAGCGAGCCAGCAGGCCCAGCCCACTCTCCTCCAGGCCTGGCGACAGGGCCCGCTCTCGGGCCCCCAGCCTATAGCCGCCGGCGGCCTCGTCCTCCTCCTCCTCCAGCTCATTCTCCTCGTCCTCCTCCTCGGAGCTCTCATCTGGTGCAGAAAACAGGGGGCGAGTCAGAGCCTTGGCCTCGGCAGGTACCGCCCCCCACCGCCCCAACTCAGCCAGAGCACCAGCGAGGGGTGCACGGCTCCAGCCTAGCACCTCACTCCTCATCAGCCGGGGGTGGTTCCAATACCAGCCCACAGATCTCCCCCCACCCCCCCGCCGCCGCTGATGGCCCATTGCCCCCATCAAAGCAAGCCCAAGACGCGGGCATCCCGGACAGCCCAGAGGTGGGCAGCAGCTTTGGGAATCAGAGGGTTTCTGTAAGGGGAACACCAACATGCACCTGTGCCATGGGGAGGGGGACAGACACACGGACAAGGACTGGAGACAGCTCTCTCCACCATCTCACGCACACACGCACACACACGCCCCGACGTACAACATGAAGGCTGAGAAAGGAAGCAGGAGAAGAGAAAAGAGGAGGCCAGGGAAGGGCAGAGAGGGGGTGGGTGAGGGTGCCAGGGACTCAGGGGCCTGGGGTGGGGGGGCATGGGTTCTGGGGCTAGTGTTAGGAGAAGGTAGAGTTCGGTCTCTTCTTGAGCAGGCTCTGGGGTCCAAAGTTGACTCCCAGCAACTCCCCTGAGCTGGGGAGCCTGGGGCAAATCCTGGCCCTCTGGGAGCACTTTTGTTCATCTGTGACGTGGGCCGGCCCTCCCAGCCCACCCATCCAGCTAAGGAGAAAGCATTTTGTAGGCTGAACAAGGACCAAACAGAAACGGGACCAGCCTGTTGCACAAAAAGAAACAGCTGTCCCCAGGGCCAAGGGAGCCGTAAGCTGGCTATGCCTCCTGACCTACAGGGAGCCAGGGAGGGAGGGCACACAGGTCAGCTTGCCTCACTCTGCGCCAGGGGACTGAGGCTTGGCGTGGCCAAGCACTCAGGCAGAACTCAAACCCAGGGCTCCCTATCTTGTCACCCAGTGTCTCCTGGAAGAGGGTGCTCCCTGAACGTGAACCAAGCTCTCCACCAAGAACAGAGACTGCAGGGAGATTACAACCTTGCTCCTGACCTGACCTGTCCCAGGGAGACAGCCTCACACCATGAGAGTGGGCAGACGAGGGCACTGGGGGCTAACTGCTCAGGGACACCTGCTCACTCTGCCTAGAGTGCTGGGCATGTGATGGTGGCTCTGGGGGCCACTAGCCCGGGGCAGGGCCAGGCAAGGCCAGAGGTGACTCTCTGTACCAGTCAGAGGGAAGGGACGTAAGGAGGTGGCCTATGCCCCACCCCACCCCACCCCCGCTCTATCTTGGGCAGGGAATGCCTGGGCTCAGGGAATGGAGAGGGGCAGACACAGCCAGCCAACTCCATGTTCTCCCGCCACACCCCGAGCCACCTCTGCTTGCTTGGGTGCAACCAGCAGCCGCAGGTGGTGGCCCCGGGTGCACCAAGGGCGGTAGGGGGTCTGCCTACCCAACTTTCCGAGGGAGCCTGGGTCTCTGGGGTGAGGGAGGTGGAAATGAGCTTCAGGAATCCCTGAAGGGCGTTGAGAAAGGAAGGAGGCAGAGACAGAGGGTTGTTAAGAGGAAGAGGAGGATGGGGAGAGGGGGAGGAGGGAGAGGAAGTGGGGGAGGCCCGGCTCCCAGAGCAATGGATGAAGCAGGATGGAGGCCAGCGGGGCAGGCAGGCGGCAAGCAGGCAGTGCACACTTGCGATCCATCCACATTGCGGACATCACATGGTTGTCTCCGCCCCAGTGGGCCACAGCGGCAAAGCAGGCTAAGTGTAGGCAGACTTTCGGCAGCGCCTGGGTCCCCCACATCAGGCCTCCCTGGGGACGGCCAATTTGAGCAGGGTGGTGGGCGGGGGGCGGGGGGGGGCGGTGGCTGGCTGGGGTGGGGGCACAGAATCAGACGTGTGGCCAGTTTTCCCTTCTAGAGAACACCTTCCCTGGCTGCTTAGGTGTGGAGACTCCAGAACTCTCTCCCATCCAGAAAGATTCCCCACCAGCAACGTCCTGTGCAGGAGGGCTGGCTGTGGGTTTCTGGATGCCCGGAATGTCTATATTGGATACCAGTCAGCACCTCGACATGGAAAAAGTGTTTGGAAGGAAAAACCCAAAACCAGGGTTCACTTCCCACAAAGCAAGATTGGTCTCTGGAGACCCTCCCCGCCTCCGGCTGCTATGAGCCTGAAAAGCCCCCACTGGCTGCTTCCCACGGTGGCTGGTCTGCTCAGGCTGGGGTATGCAGGGCAGGGGGAGCGGCGGCGGGGGTGGGTGGGTGGGGTCTCAGGACCAAGGAAGCCTTTCTGGAGCTGTCCACACCTGAGGCAAGAGAGCCTACCAAGGGCAGAGGGAAGAAAAGTCCCAACAAAGAAGCCCAAGGTAATACAGAAAAACTTTTTCTTACAAAAACCCAAACCAAAAAACTCTTGGCTCAGTACATGGGGTTGTCTGGTGTAACTTGGTTTGGTTTTCTAAAACCCGATCGATAAATGCCAAAGCAATCCGCTGCTGCCATAGCCGATGGGGGCAAACCCCGAGGAGGGGAGGTGCAGGGGGACACAAAGAAAAGGGTTTTGCCTACCTACGGAGCAACGAGCCAGGCTCGGACCCAAGCTCAGTGACCCGCTGCGCCGTCTGCCCTACTCCCAGCCTTCGCTTTGCGTCCAGAGTGCAGCGTGAGAGCAAATGCAAGAGACCAAAACAGACATTCAAAGCATCATGGGCAGGGATCAAGGGTAAGGGTATGGTCAAGCTGCTGGGGGGAGAGAGCAGACACTAGAAAGCCAAGCAGTCAGGTGTTTTAGTACCAGATGTGAGGAAGACCCTATTACCCAAATATCCCTGTCAAGACCTGACCAGCGTTGAGTGTGTGTGTGTGTGTGTGTGTGTGTTTCTGTGCACGTGTGCAGCGGGGCCCCTTGCCTCCCCCTATCTGGGCTCTCTCCACTGCCACGTCTGGCCTGCTCTGAGGGGCCCCTGGCTCCCTCTGCCCACTCTGGGCAAACGGCACTGTGCCAAGACACCTGAAGGGGCTGCCTGCTTCTCTATGGGGTCGGGGCTGGGGCAGGAGAGCTTCAACTCACAGAAGCTGGAACTCTGGCTTTAAAGAGGAGGAGCCAAGAGGGGTGAGGAGCAGGTCAGGGAGGGAGGAAAGAGAATGGTGAACCAGCCAGACTGGTCCACAGAGGCCAGGACTAGGGGCGAAAGAGGTTGAGTGGTGAGTTAGTGACTTCCCCACTTCCTTGGCTCAAACTCCATTCGCTCAGCCGTGGCAGCAGCCCAAGAGAACATGGGTCCCAAGGGCACCCAGTTCCCTGCTGTGCCATCTCCTGGTCACCCAAAATGGACCTGGGCAAGTCAGAATGGGAGGTGAGGGCAGGGAGATGGCAGACCAGGAACGGGAGCACGGCTGGAGTCAGGGTAGCTTCTGGTCCCAGGACCTGAGCCAGTTCCCGTCCAGGTGGACCTCTGCATGCCTGGGCCCCACCCCAGGGGGCATGGGGTCTAGACTCTGAGAATCCCTGAAGGGGCTCCACCCTGAAGCAAACCCCTAAACCAGGGTGAGGAAACACTTAAGGATCCCCTGGCTCCCCCACTTGTCCCTGGGACGCTTCTAACCCGGGGAGGTCAGAGCCATGATGTCTGCAGGGATCACAGAACCCCACCCTCTCCCCACAGGTGAGGCAGATTTGGCGGGGGGGAGGGCTGCCAGCTGGCTCAGAGGCCAGTGCTCTCTCCAAAGCCCGGGCCCCCACCGCTCAATGTGGCAATGAAGCCCACGCTTTCAAATCTCACAACAAAACTCGGGGCGGCAAATGGTCTTGACCCTGCACTGCCTACACGCCCTTTAAAACAGAAATACGTGTTAGAAAACAAGTGTTTATATTTTTAAACCGCTGTTACGTAGGAAGAGAGCTTTAAGAAAATTAAAAAAAACAAACAAACAGGCAGCTAAAAAACAAAACAAAACAAAAGATGAAGCTGGAGGTGAGCACAGCTGACTTTAAGCCTGAGGAATGAACGCATGCCAACAGCTACCAGGGATATTTGAGTAACAGAGAAGAGTGGCAGACCACCTCTTCCAGCTCTAGCCCTTGGGGGAGGTAAGGGTGGGGGAGGCAGGGGGACGGGAAGGAGGAACGAATGAGGGGAGCGGCAACCTAATGGTCTAGTAAGGACACAGCAAGAGAGACAAGGCACACGGGTTTAGTTAAAAATGAACTCGGTATGTTTAATAAAGCTTGGTATTACCAAAATCGCGGTACAAACATCAAGTCACACGCCCACACGACAGAATTCCATTTACAAAATGTCCCTCCGGGAGGCCTCCGAGAGAACCCGACCCAGGCCTGCGGTCTAGGGGGGGGCAGAGGAGGCGAGGAGGGGGGCAGAGGGGGAGCGCGGAGGAGGGCGAGACTAAAAACAGTCCGTATAAAGGCTCAAAAAGAGCCAGGCCGTGCGTTATCACAACGATACAGGTACAAATAAGAACAAAAATAGAAGGACTCAGGCGGATACAGCAGGCTACGCTGCCAAGAACCAAGACGGCCGCCCTTCCCGAGGCGTCCCAGGTGGGCCACCTCTGCCCGCCATCTCCTGCCATCTCCTGCGTGCTCGCTCGCTCGCGCTCGCTCTCTCGCGCTCTCTCTCACTCACTCTCTCGCTAGAAAACACGGAAGGTACTTTGTGTTTGGAGCTAGTAACCTTGGTCAAACGAGTCCTCCGAGGAATCGCTGAAGGAGGAACGGGCCTCGACCTCTTGAAGCAGCAAACAAAAGGGCTGCTTCCTGCCGGCGGCCGGCTTGGGTTTCAGAGTCCGGGCGGCCGCCAGGCCCCTCTTGGTCAGCTTGGGGCCTCCGGGGGGCTTGTTCTTTGCCACCATGCCACACAGGATGGAAGACGTCAGTTTGGAGCTGGACGGGCCTTGGGCAGACCACTCGTCCTTCAGGAATTCTTCGTCTTCCTCTGAGTCCGTATCTGCAGTCAAAGTAGTTTTTAATAAAGTAAGTCATGGAGCGCTGGGAGGGGACGGAGGGGCTGGTGTCCCTCGTCACTCTCAGTGGCTCTGAGGAACGTTCTAGCACATGCCAGGGCAGAGAGGTCCGAGTGCCTACCGGCCGTGCAATAGGCCATGTCCCACCGCCTGGACCTCATCTCCCTGGCCTGGAACTCTCGACTCTCGCCTGGGAGGCCCCCCGGCCACAGGCCTCAGAGAGCTCGTCCTTTCCAGACCCACCACGCAGCCACCTCTGCCAACAGCCTTTCCGGGCCCCGGGGGAGGCAAGAGCCCTACTCTCAGGAAGGCCTCAGCCGGGCCTGTGGGCCTCAGCTGGACCTCCCAGCCAGAGGTCACTAAACCCAGCCCACGACTCGTTCTGGGGAGAGACAAGACACAAGAAAAGAAGAGCTCGGGTAAAGCTCTTCTACCCCTGAAGAACAGTTTGCGATGTCGTCCTGGGCGGCGCAGGCAGACCGGGAAGCAATCACACACGCGCGCGTCCCAACTCCCCGCCCAGCAGCATCGCAATGGCCACTGAAAGCAGTCACACCAAGGAAACTGGCAAGTGATGTTCCAACTCAAGGCTTCCTATCAAAGGGCCTCATTACCAGCACACGGCTGCTGGCTTCCCCCAAGTCCCCTGCCTTCCTGCACAGGGCAGGAAGGCCAGGGTTCCCAAGCGTTCCTGGGAGAGGATCACCCAGCTTTAGGGAGAGGGGAACGTCAAGCGGGCACAGCTCTGGTCCCTTCCAACCTCACCCCCAAACATCCTCACGCCATTTTGATCCGTTTTATAAATGGGGCTGGGCTGTCCAGCAAGATTTCACTGGAAAAAACGACTCCACAGCCGAAGACTGTAATCCCGTGATCTGATAAAATCCACTCTGAACACGAGGAACGGTAATGAACACAGCTACAGCTCTGGCAGCACCTGCCATCTCCACGCCCACACATGGGCACGTGCGTGTGTCAGGTGCGGGAATGAAGCAGAGGCAGAGACAGGGTCCATCCTCTGAGTGCCTCTGCCTATACCTACCCATGCTTTCCGCTCCAACCAAGACCCCAACTCCAGGATGGCCTCAAAACTCTAGACAGGGTAACACAGACAAGCCCCATCAGGCCTGTCCATCCTTTCCAAGCCCACATCCCAGGCTGGAGACACCGTGGGTGATGTCAACCGAGCTGGCTTCCCACCAGGCATGTCCCCCAACCCCTACAACCCAAAGTTGAAAAACAAAGCAGCTTTCTCTCTTCCCATGTCCTGCCACCAATCTCAGTGCTAGAAAACACTCTTGGCTTCTTTGTGACTGCATCCTCTCATCTACCTACAGGAAAGCCTACGTGAAAAATACAAACGAGGGGTGCCTGGGTGGCTTAGCTGGTTAAGTGGCCGACTCTTGATCTCAGCTCAGGTCTTGATCTCAGGGTCGTGAGATCAAGCCCCACCTTGGGCTCTGCACTGGGCATGCAGCTTATTTAAACAAACCAACCAGGAACTCTCTTCAGAGCCAGCTACCTACTATAGCCAGCATCTAGTTGGACACAGATCTGATCGCTCTGCTGCAACTTTAACTCCCTTCCCTCACCTGGACAGTGGAATTTTCCACGCCCGTGTAACAGACAAGCAATCTGAATATGGCTTTGTGTGTGCAAACATTTGCACACAAGGAACTCACTGGCTCAGAGCATGCCAAAGACCTCAGGAACTGAGCTCATCTCTGCCTCTAGATGTACGAGGACAGGATGCTTCCTGCAGTCAAGACAGCAACTCCCCATTCTCTCCATCATTCTAAAACCCAGAGATGGAAATATCAGAGGAGAGTCCTTCTTTCCTCCTCCTCCAGGCCTATGAGTTTCTGAGATGAGCTCATGGTAGCCACGGACCTGGTCATATCATACCCATCCAAAGTTGAGGGCCACAAAAGCTATGGCAATAAAGCATGTCCTCAACACATAAGGCACAAAGGAGCTGTTTACCTCACATATTTGTCTCTGTGTCAGCCCTAGAGACCCATTAGTCCTGAGCAACCAAACATACAAATGTTAAAAGAAACAAACAAACAAACAAAAAAGACACCAACAACAGCAGCAGCTTAAACTTATGCCACAGCCAGCTTTTACCAATGTGAACTCCCTAGAGCTCACAACAGCCCTGTAAGGGCAACAATAATTTAACTCCAAGTCCATAAACACTTTATTTCCTTTCCTCAAGAAAACAAACTTTGACAGCATTACAGGTGTCTACCTTCCCGCACTTGACATTCAACCACTCTTCCTATAAACCAAGCAGAGCCAATCAAAAGCCCAGATACCCGCATCCAGGCAATCCAAATGAAAAAGCCCTCCACCCAAGTCGGGCATGGGAACTCCCGCAACAGATCCTGCTGAGGACTGCCGGGAGCTGCATGCAAAGCCCCTCCAGGCCTTTCTGTAGCAGCCACTGGCTTTGTGCGCCTGGGTTCTGGGCATCTGGGACCCCACTCACACACACACCAAGGAGCACCTACTACCCACCACCACAGGCCAATGGAAGACCAGCCATCTGCACACAAAGCACCTACTATCTGCCATACGGCATCCCAGGGCCACCAGAGACTGCACACAGACCAGGGAGCACCTATTATGTGCCACCCAAGGCTGTGAAGGGGCAGCCATCTGCCTGTGCACACACCCGCACACACACACCCAGAAGCACATACTACACACCACTGAAGGCCGTGAAGAGCCAGGCCAGCCTTCTGCCCAGGCACACACGCGCGTACACACACACACACACACACACACACACGAGCACCTACTACGCGCTACTGAAGGCTGTGAAGGGCCAGCCATTGCGCATGCGTGCACGCACACCCAGGAGCACCTACTACGCGCCACTAGAGTAGGCCCCAGGCCCGAGTCTGGGGACCCCGGCCCAGGAAAGCCGCATTCCCGAGTGCCCAGGGAAGGAACTCCCATGCAGCAGCCCCCTCAGTAGACGCTCCTGACCCAGGCGATCCACCCCCAGGCACAACGTAGGGCAGCCACCTGGAGTGCTGTGGGAAACAGACAGACGCAAACGCGGCCCGCAGAGCCCTCAGTGCGCTGCCCAGCACCGCCCGGCACAGCGTGGACGGAGAACCACCTGTGGGCAGGAGGCAGGCTCCGCTCTAAGGTCGGTCGTCGCAAACGGCCGCTCTAGGCTGAGCAGCCGCGGACTCTGTGGCGCAAAGGCCTCCACACTGTTCTCCCGCAAAAGAGCGGAGGACCGCCACCAGCAGGCGGACTTCCCCTCCCACCCACCAATCACAGGCACTTCCGCCTTCCGTACCCTCCCCCACCTCCGGCACCCCACCACACTTCCGGCCTGGAGCCCGCGCAGAAGCAGAAGAGACCTGCGAGTGCGCGCGAGACAGAGGAGACGGAGGAGAGAGAGGAAGCGGCCCGAGGCGACGCGGCGTCCGCTACTTACTGTAAGAGTAGCTGCTCACTTCCGAGGCGAACGGGGAGTGGGCCGACTTGGGCTGGCCTCTGGCCTTGAAGCCCACCTCCATCTTCCTGGCTTTGGCAGCCCTTTTGTGTTTACCTTCTCTGGAGGCTTTGAGGGACAGACTGAGGCCTTTGGCCAGCGCCTTCCTGTCCTTGCCCAGCAGGCTGTCGTAGGGCGTCAAGTACCTGCCGCAGCCCCCGCTCGCTTTGGACTTGCCCCCAGAGCTGTCCGAGAACTTGAAGGGCGACTTGAGCTTGTCCTGCTTCGTGAGCGACAGGGCCTTATCCAGCTTGCTGGCCAGCTGCTCCTGGTCACTGGCCATCTTTTTCTTTTTAATCTTCAGCTGTAGAGGGAAGTCGGGAAGTCACCGGTTAAGACGTTTGGCGAAAGGACGAGAGTGGGCTTCAGCGCACGGGCTCTGGCGGAGCGGGCCTCCCTTCTCCCTGCCTCTGTGGCTTCCAGCAAGTTGCTCAACCCTTCTGAGCCTCTGTTCTCCCCGATCCGGAAAATGGGGAGAATTACAGGCTGGCCTCTTGGGGTTGTTGTGAAGGTGAACTGAGATGAGGCCCATGAAGCTCTTATCACAGTGCTGTTGCCGTGGGTGCAGCGATCGCTAGTGCTGGCATTGCCACTGGCTCTCCCCGACGCTCTTGTGCCCCCTAGGGAAGCCCTTCAAGCCAGCCGCCCTGCTGATGCGCCAGGAGGGGTGGGGGGCGAGGCATGCAAGCAACCAAGATAGAAACCTCAAATCCTAGCATGGCTGATCCATTTAACCCAACCACCTGAAGCAGCCCAGGAAGACTGCAGCACATCCTAAACTGGCCTATCCAAGTGAATGGGCGGGAGCTGCCAAGAGAATGCCTCGCGTGTGCCTCGGATGCCTGAAGCAGTAAACGGCGATTCGAGATCTCAGATTAAATTCCTGGTTGCCTTGTCTGCTGTAGTCGTTTGCTATCAAAAGGAAATGTGCAGTTTCAAAGCCATTAACACCCCTCGTTTGAACATTTTAGCTGTATTTCTTTAATCGGGTAACATATCATACGGGGGAGAGAGGAGGGATAGGGTCATTTGAACAGCCAAGAAGCATCCCTCACGATTTGCAAATAAAGGATCCTGACATACAGACTGGTTCTGTTAACTCCTCCTCGATCCAGTCTCCCTTATGTATTTCCCTCTGATGGCCAAATCAACAGAAGGAGTTCCCTTCCGTGGAGCTTTATGAGGAGGGATGACAAGGTACATTAGTATTTAGAGACACAGGCCTTAAGTGGACGATTTCAATGCTCTGCAGAAATAAGAAAAATCAAGGAGTTGGCTCTCACCCCATTACCCCTGGAGAGTTCACAAGGAAATTACAATGGCATCAAGCCCTTGTTTCTTAGAACCACGGAACGGTGAAGCTGCTCATTAGACAATTACACTGTTAGACAACAGTAATTGCATTATTTGGTTAAGAACTTGCAGCCTCTGTGGCTTCAGCAAAGGGTCATGGAGCACACACAGGGGGTGTGGCTTTCAGTCCCAGCTCTACCTGAGGCAGTGCTACTTCTAAGTTTCTGACTTCCTCTGGGCCTTGATCCATGCCCCCACCCAACCCCCCAATGCAATAAGACTGGAGGACAGTCCCTCTGGCACTAAAGCAATTATTTCTACAGTTTCTGTGCAGGACTACAATGATCAACAGACCTGTAGAGGGAGTGTGTACTCTGGCACACCTTCCAGACCTTCTACCCTAGGATGGCAGCTTACTGACCTGACTCATAAAGTCTGATGAGGATTCGTGCTCGTCCCAAGGCTGGTTCCTGCCCCTTCCTTTCCCCGTTGCAACAAGGCCATCATGTTCCTCCTCAGGACCCTTGTGCCTCTTCCTCATGCCTGCTCCAAGCTCGTACTCCTCCGACGTCAGCAGAGGCTTGCTGCTCAGCCTGAAACCCAGATGCACAGCTGGTCAACACCCTGGCCAGGAAAGACTCAAGGGGTGGGGGTGGGGGGGTCCGCCCTCACGGCCCTGAAGGCTGGGCTCCAGATGTCAAAGCACAGACAATGATGGCAGAGTGACGAATCTGGGGAGACAGATCCTGCAAAGCTATGGTGCTGGGATTCTATTTGTGAATGGGGCAGAATGAGAGTTTAACAGTAAAGAAGAAACACTTCTCCATGGCAGTATCCTCTGCTGGCCTCTTTCTCACTCGTGCTTCTTCATATGTACACATACACACACACACACACACACACACACCCCTTATCAAAACGTGCCAAGAACAAGGATCAGCAATGTCAAAGAACTCCCAGAACAGGAGGGGGATTAAGGGTCTCCGGCTGGTCTTCTGCACCCCTGGGATTAACGCAGTCAAGAATACAGTCCCAGGTTGAAGGCTTCTCTTACCTACTTTAAGCTAAACCCTCACGAGTAAAAAGAGCAACTAATATTTACTTGGTGCTTACTACATGCTTTTTCCCATGCCAGGGCTTTATATTCCAACCACAACAATGTTCTACATGCTGTTTTGTGTTTGTTTTTTTTTTTTACACAGGGGGAAACAGGCTCCAAAAAGCTAGCACACAGCCCGAGGTCACAATAAACACTGGATGCAGCTGGGACGCAAAAGCAGGAAAGCGTGCCCATATCCAGGGGCTGTGCTCCGATGTGCTGGCGGCCCCAGCCTCTGCTGTCTTCAGGAACTGCTTCCCTACCCTCCTGTGGCTGGCTGTAGGGAATTTCTTCTGGTCTCCATCCTCTCCTCCAACAGAACATCCAAGAAGGATAAATGCATTCGTGGAGGCCCTTGGGGAGGTCTTCTGACAAGACCGGTGGCCAACCCACTGCCTCTCCTGTGCCTTCGGGAGCCACCTTGTGGCCCCCTCTGCTTCCTCAAGCCAAGCACCAGGATGCCTAGTGTCTGCCCTGCCCCAGTAACCCAGGCCGAGGTGCACTCCAACCCCGCTGCTCTGATGGGCCTCCTTCGGCTCATGCTACTCCTGACACCCAGGAAGATAGCAGCATCACTCCTACCCGTCCCCAGCCCAGAGGAAGACCTCTCATTCCAGCCACCATTCAAGAAAACCTCCAGAGGTGCCACATCCAGCTTCTGCTGCCACTCCAGGAACACACAAAGGAGCACCCCTGGGTCACAGGCTCAGGTGCGACAAGCCAACGGGTCAGGCCCGGAGGACAGGAATGACACTATCAGTCACACAGGGAACCAAGTGACAGCACAAGTCAGAGCCCATCCTGGCGGGGCTGAAAAGTTCAGCGAATCCCTCTGTAGCGAGGAGGTACGTAGAGAAGGGCGGGAATTCGTCCCTAACCGTGAAGGAAGCAGGTGTGGCAGGGAGGTCGGGGAAGCACTTGGCTGATAGCACGGACACCTCTCTCCCTGGGCTCATCTGCCATTCAGTGCTGGGGGGAGGAGTCTGCCTGTCCATTCGCCACTCGCCCGGCTCACCCTCCTGGCCCAGGCAGCGCACACTGTGCTCCCTGAGAGCTACCAACCAGGCGGGTCAGAGTCCAAGGGACTCGAGGTCCCCAGTGCCCAGACGCAGGCCCTATGCGGGCCCGTGCTCCTCCCCTCCGAGCTCTGTGCCAGTTCCCGACCCACCGAGGGGCCAGCCTTACTTTCCGCTACTGTTGCGGCTCTTCCCTCTCTTGCGGGGGGGCGACAGGGCGCTCAGGGCGTGGGTCCGTTTCCTCGGCCTGCCAGGGCCTCTGCGTGCCAAGCTTCTATGGGGTTCCTCGCGCCTGTCCCTTAAAAAGAATCACACGCTTGGCTGTGAACCTGGGGGGTAGAGGGGGCGCGGAGGAGGACACACGATACGCACACGTCACTCGGGTCCACACACACCTCTAATGGCCTACCGCAGCCAACCTACTGAGCGCCAGCGCCTGTGAGAGCCCAAGCAGGGTGCCGCCTGCTGCGGCCTTGTCACCTGGCCGGCCGGGGCCGCGAGATGCGGCTGGGGGCACACTCACTCGGGGTCGCGGCGTCTCTGCAGCTTCACCAGCTCTCGCTGCTTCTCCTTGTACCGCCGCTGGACCTCGGCCAGCCGCATCCGGAAGTCCAGCTCCATGGCGTCCATGCTTTCCAAAGACGACTTCATGGCATACATCTGCGGGGAGAGCGGGGTGAGGACGCCGACACCCACCAGCTCCCACCACCCACAGGAGTGGCGAGGCTCGATGGTGACGGGGCCCCAGCTCGAACCCCATCTCTGCCACTTATTAGCCAAGGCCGTGGGCAGAACGAAGAACAGGGATCAAAACCCAAGTCCGAAGGGCTGAGTCAAGGGCTATGTGGCCCAGGACAGCTGCGTAAGCAGCGTGGCCCCTCGCGTGACCCATCACTTATAGATGGAGGCAGAGACGTGAGGTGCTTGCCCGGGGCCCAAAGGCAGCGAGGGGCACAGCCAGGCCTGCTCTTCCCGACCCATCAGGCTGTCGCCCATTGTCCCATGGATAAACTGAGACCCAGAAAGGGAAAAGAGTTCGCCCAGGACTGCACAGCAAGTCAGTGGCGGAAGCTGGACTCAGATAAGGCCCTTCCAACTCCAAAGCCAGCCATGTCCCCAGCAAGATGGCATCTCTGGGGGACCCACCCCACAGCCCACAGGCAGGCAAAAACAGGCCCAGGACAACTCACCCGTTCCTCCTTCTTCTGCATCCAGCTGTACTTCTTGTTGGGGTTCAGCTCCCGCGGAAGCCGCAGGTTCTTGAGTGGGTCCACGAAGGGGCTGTCCAACACCTCCTTCAGCATGTGGCTGCTGGCTGCTAGCAGGCTCTCCAGCGAGGGCCGCACTGCTGGGCCCCGCTCCGCACCTGCACATGGGAGGCAGGTAAGCCCACGCTTCTATGCCTGCCCTGCTGTGCTGTCTGGGGGCAGGATTCCTGGACACGGCAGCCAGCCCAACCCCAAACAGGGAGGAGAATGAGGCCCAGGACCAGCTCAGAACTTGCCTAAGGCCACATGGTGGCCCCCAGGATGCTGACTAGACCACGGCCTTTCCGAGAAGCAAGAAATGGTGCATGGTGCTAAATGAGAACGAGCGAGAGTCGGGGCACACAGCATGACCCTGTTCCAAATGTCCACCGCTACACAAAGTCGCCGAGTGGCCAAGTGCTAGCAGAGGTACTTTCTAGAGAGTGCCTCTTTCTGCTTATCTGCCCTTTACATTTTCTATGAGGAATATGCACGCTTTTCACTTCCAGAAAAAAAGGAGCCCAAGTTAAGTTTTATAAACTGTAAAAGTAATATGAGAACACAAAAAACACAAACCTGACAGAAAGGGGTGAAGAAAGGAACACCTTCCCCTCCCCAAGAGAGTTGCCCCTGCCACCGGAAGTGCCACAGGAGACGTTCTGGTAGAAGACCCCAGAAACGTGTGCCCGTATTCAAACACAAGCAATGTCCATGGGCATCCTTTATAAACACAGACATGGCACCAATCCACACACACGGAATCACATCTCATCTCCTTTCGCAGCACGGCAAAACGAACGTCTACCACATGTTATGAGCCTGAACCTTCTAACACTGACACGATCTGCAGATCAAAGACACCAGAATAACAGCAACTTTACATGGCCAGACCCAGTAACAGGAGCCTAAAATTCTCTGGCATTGTGGAGATTTAATCGATCCAAATAAATAACCCTCTAGTAACAGGACATTTTGGTCATTTCTAAATTTTTTTTGGTAGTGGGTGGATAGGCACACAGGACCCGCGTGTTCTAGGAGAATTCCCACCTATGTGAGCAACATAATTGAGGTACGTACATTTCTCTGACAAATATTCCAGCCACCCTCCAGAAAGAGCGCACCAACCCAGCATCTCAGCAGTGGCCCATGGGAGGTCATCTCCCCTCCAGTCTCTCCCAAAGTTAAAGGAGTTTTCCTTTTTTTTTTAACTGGTGTTTTTTCAGTGATCTAACGTGTGATAGGTTTTTGCGAATGTACCTGAGGTGCTAGTTTTTCACGTGTACCAAAGAAAAAAGTATATTCTTTACTACCGATGCGTATATTTCCATAAAATCAACATCAGTGACTTTTCTCGCGTGGTTCAGGGCTTCTCGACCTTGGCACCATCCAAGTTGGCTCAGCTCCTCCTCAGGGGACCCCCCCCCCCCAAGGTTGGCTGTCCTGGGCATGCGCTGTAGGCGCTGCAGTGGCATCTCCTACCTTCGCCCACTAGATGTCAGCAGTACTCCCCCCGAGCAGTGACAACCAGGCGTGTCACCACCGACTATCTTAGTCGGTTCTTCCATATCCTTGCAGAAACTGAGGCGGCAACTCAGTGAACCCCGTCAGCTCACAAGGGGGGCTGGTGTGGAGCTCACAAGGTCCTCCGAGCCATCAGAATCTTAGCTGCTGGGTAAGGCAGGAGAGGGCCACCCTGTTACAGAGGAGGGGACCAAGGTGCACCTTTGTCTCCTCCTTCGCCCTCCAAACCAGTCCTGCTGGGGCTCTCACGACTGACAGCCCAGGGCAGCTGGGATGACCCTAGGCCAGCTGCTACGGGATGAACCGTGTCCCCTGCCAGATCCACACGCCGAAGTCCTGACCCCAGGACCTCAGAAAGTGACCTTATTTTGAGAGCCTCTAAAGAGGAAATCAAGTTAAAGTTAAGTTATTAGGGGAACCCTAATCCAGGAGAACTGTGTCCCTATAGGAAAGGGAACTCTGGACACAGGCACAAAGGGGCAACCAGGCGAGGACACAGGAGAGGCCTCCACAGGACCCAGCCCTGCTTGCCCCCTGGTCTACAACTTCTGCCCCGTCACCCAACACGTTTCTGTTATCTGAGTCCCGCAGTTTGTGGTGTCTGTGACAGCAGTCCCACCTAACGAACACACCAGCCTTGTGGAGGTGCCAACACGGACGTGACCCGTGGGCCATGGGGCAGCTCTAAGTGCAGAGGACTGATGATCTGTATCCTGACAGCAGCTACTGGGAAGAGAAGAGGGCTACCAGGACCTTCAGCACACACACCCCTACACACCAGCACCTCCCAAGTGCATGCACTAGCCAGCCCAGGGCCACCCAGCCAGCCCTGGGCCACACCTCCTCAGCAGAAACCACCTGCAGGTCACAAAGTCTCCCCCCGCCCAGTCCCCCAGCCCCCCACCTCCTGGAAAGTGCCCTTCCACAGGTCAGGCCAGGAACCTTGGACTTGCTCTTACACCCACCCAGAGTCTGGCAAAAGCCCACTGGCTGCACCTTAACTTCCACTCAGAATCCTCCCACTCCTCACCTCCACCTGCCCCGCCCTACCCCCAGGGCCTGGAGCATCCTCCTGGGTCTCCCTGCATCCACCCGTTTGGGCATCAGTTATGCACACAGCCCCCAAAATGACCCTACTGAAGTCTGATCCTATCACTGCAACTCCAAACCCTCTTCCAGGAGTGCTCAGGGAACCACCCCCCTGCCCAACCCGCCAAGCTCCTTGTGGCCACCACTCTCCTCCTTCCACTCCACTCTACTCCTAGCCTCCTGACTCCTGTTCCAACTCACACAGCCACACCCACCATTCACCTCAGGGCCTTTGCACCTACTGTTCTGTCAGCCTGGAATGCTTCCCCCAGAAGAGTTCCTCCCTGACCTTCCTCGGGTCACTTTATCAAGAAGAGGATCCCTGGCCTTCTCGCCTCCACCCTGTCCCCTTCCCACTGTGTCCACCTATTACTACCTGTCACCACCCAACAGTGCCAAGGGCTGCACATGGAAAGCCTTGTCCAAAAACCGTGCCAGCACACAGTTAAATGAGGGCAAGTAGGACCCCCAAACAGAAAATGAGGCAGGGGCATGCAAAGGAGCAAGGGTGGGCAGCAGTCCCCAAATCAGGCAACCCAACTTCAGCCCCTCCTTCCCAGCCGGGCCCTCTGCGGCCCCCACCGAAAACCCAGCACCTGCTGGTAGGACTCCAGAGGATTTTCATTTTCTTCTGAAAAAAAGTTTTTGTACGAAACTATTTAAACGAGAGAAAAGAAGTCATGAACTTTTCGACAACAAGAACCCAACAACAGACCCCTGTGGGGGAGTGGGTGGCACCTGTCCAGGCTTCCAGGGGGCCACAGGACCATGGCAATGAACAGGCCTTGAAAATGTGGCCTTGGTTCTGACCTACCAATTCCACCCCTGGGAAGAGACCCCCAGGAAAATCAGAGGGACGGCCAAGGATTTTTCTTCAGGCATAATCATATTACTTACAACAGCAAAACAAAACAAAAGGGCACTACCATCTAGGACTAGGTTACTGAAGGCTGGGCCCTCCACGAGCTAGAAAACTTGACCGTCCCTAAAAAAATTTTTCAAGACACACAGCTCTGAAAAAAATTTCATAGAGATACGCTAAGTGAAAAGGGCGGCTCACAGAACATTGTTTACAAAACGATCTTAATCTTAGAAGTGTGTATAGAAAAATTTCTAGAAAAAATGCACCAAAACACTAGCAACACATTATCACCCTGACAGCTGTCGCCTGGGCCCTTCCCTCCTTCATGCCAGTTCTGGGCTGAGCGTGGGGTGGTGAGGCTCGCCTGGCCCTCAGCTCCTTCTATACACATTTCTTGGAACACCCTGAGTTTCTGTGTTGAACACCAGTGGGTTTGTGCCTAGCCCAGAATTCACTGCCCTTCTGCTGATAGTACCTGTTTCCTTCTGAGGGCTACCCTCCCCTGCCCTCCAGAAGGGAGAGCCCCGTGAGGGGCAGTGAACAATCAGCCTGTTCCTTCCCATCTCCCCAGCCACAGTTTGGTTCTGCAGAGAGCATGAACCCCAAGGAGCCAATGAGAATGATTCGAAGTACATTTGCCAGAGGTACCCAAGAAAGCGGTGGACTCTTTTTAGAGTCTGCTGAATCAGGTAGGCCTGTAGGCCTGCAAGGAAGTGCTGGTGACCCCCATGGGGGCAGTGGGCCTGCTGTGAATGAGGCCAACAGAGAGGAAAACGGAGCAGCTGGAGAGAGAGATGGGGAAGGGGTATATAGGGAAAGAAACTCCTGATGACTTGAAACGCCCAGATCCAGCCATACCTGAAACTTACTACCTAATTACCACTGTACTTAAGTTCCAAGAGCCAATCAATTTCCCCCACCATTTTCTAAGTTCAAAGGAGAGTTCCTGTCCCCTGCAACACCAAGAATGGTGCCAGTACAAAACCGAGCACCGACAGAACAAGGAGAAACGTCATCACTAAGAAACCCGTAGACCCGGCTGCACGGTAATATGAAGGTGCTCGGAACACTACTAACCTGTAACCAACTGAAATGGTCAATTTCATCATGTGGATTTTGCCTCCACTTAAAAAAATAAAAACGGACACAAATAAGCCATCTGCTGGGGATTTTCAAAATCTTTAAATTCTTACAAAAGTTAAAAATGTAAAAAAAAAAAAAAAAAGCCCCAGAAACCAAGCACCCCTCGTGGCTCACCTCCCACCTCCTGGCTCCTCTTCTCCAGCTCCAGCTCAGCGATCTCACTCAGCAGGGTGATCCCGTGCAAGAAACTCTGCTCCAGGACCAGGCTCTGCGCCGCCTCCAGCTTCTCCATGGCCTGGGTGCCGGGGCCCGGGGAGGGCAAAGGCCTGGCCTGGGGCAGTTCCGCAGCCGCCGCCAGAGCGTTCATGCCAGCCAGTGGGTCCTCCAGGCCAGGCAGAAACTGGTCGGAGCCTTCCTCCTCCAGGAAGCAGGAGCCACTGGGCACAGGTGCGGCCTCCCTGGCCTCCAGACTCAGGCACTCCCCCTCCCCAGCGGGCACGTCACAGTCTGCCAACTCCAGGCTGGGCCGGGGCTCGTTCGGGGCCGTCTGTGCTAGGCCCTCCTCAGGCACCGCCTCTGCCATGGACACGGCCATGGGCATATCAACGGGCACCTCCACAGGCTCCTCCTTGGCCTCGACCAGTGTCTCTGGAGTCAGTCGCACCCCCAGGTCCGGGGCGGCTGTGGACGGTTCCGTCCGGCCTGGGGAATCGACCTGCGCTTCGGCCCCCTCCGCGAAGTCCGGGCCCCCGGGGGGCTCCATGCCCCCCTGCCCGCTGGCGCTCAGCGCCTGGGCCTCCAGCAGACCGCCTCCACAGCCAGCCACGGGGCTTGGGGCTGCCAGGGCTTCCTCGGGGGCCAATGTCAGGGGAGACTCCAAGGAGGGCACCTCTGCAGGGCCGTCCATGTCCTCCACCTCGGCCTTCACCTCCCGTTCTACCAGCGGCTCTTCGTCGGGGCCCTCTCGCAGAGGCTCTGGGATCTTGGAGGGGGACAAGCGGATAGGCTTGTCTTCAGGCGACAGCGCCAGGCGCTCAGACCCATCGGCCGGGAGCGGCACATCGGGGGCCCGGCCGTCGGCGTCAGAGGCCGCTGTGGGCTGCAGCAGGAACGGGTAGGGCCTCCCGTAGTGCGGCGGCAGGGTTTGAAACGGGTACCTGGGTGGGATATCTGCCGAGGACATGGAGAGTCAGCAGTGGCGCCCTAACCTGTCACATCTGACACATCCCCCATGTCCTCATGCACATCCACCCACCAGCCAAGACAGAGATCCTGTGGCCACCCTCCTGTCCCGGCCAGCCTATAGACATGAGCAACATCTGGGGACATTGGCATGTCCAGACCACAGAGAGAAAAGTCAGCCACCATCCTGTCCCCGAAGGGCTTCAGGTCTCAAAAGCAGAAATCATCAATGGCTTGCTTTCTCTCCCCAGCCCTAACCCCACAGCATCCAGCACGAGGCTGGCCCAGAAGCAAACGCTCAGTAAACCGCCCACGGTCTTCACCCACCCAGGGCATCTCCAGTCTGCCATTCCTGCCCCATCCCATTAGAGCAGAGCTGGGGCATCCGGGTTGTTCAGGAAGTAACAGTAATGCAGTGTTGCCCTCCCCCCCGGCTTTCCTACTCTACCCTCCCCACCTCGGAGTGTCCTCTCTGAGAGCAGGACGGCCTGCAGGCGGATCTCCACAGTGCTCCCATGGCTGACCGGGGCAGATGGGTGCACACAGCACCCCCCCCCCGGGGGCCCAGGCACGTGCTCCGTGCCAGACATAAGCATGGCATCAAACCTCCCCAGAGAGGGGCAGCCACCTGCCCCAAGGTCACACAGCATTCTGGTGGCAGAATCTGAACTTGAACTCACATCCTCCCAGCTGTGCTCTCACACTCGTAAGAGCCACCAGGGAGGAGGGATGCCATTCAGGCCACCACTGCACGTCCCACTGACCCAGGCCGGGGTGGGGAAGAGTACTGCACTCACAGCACGAGGGGGCACCCAGAATGGGAATCCCCAGCTACTGTTCTCACTGTGCCCACTCAGCAGCTCCCGTGGGCCAGCCACAATGTGCCTTACAGTTCTTAGCTTTGCTTGATCCTCAGAATGAGTCCTTCGGAAACGGTTTTTTTTGTTTTGTTTTTTTATACCATAGCTCTGTGCCCGCCGTGGAACCCACCATGGGGCCTGAACTCATGACTCCGAGATCAAGAGTCAGACACTTTACAGACTGAGCCACCCAGGCGCCCCAAGGTAGGTTCGAATGTAACTGTGCTCCCGAAGTGGGGCCCGAGAAAGGCCGAGACCCCCATGCTCATGCGTTCATTCCAGAGCCCGGGAGCAGACCCGGCACACAGCAGGCACCCGGCAGACAGAGGAAGGAAGGAAGGGCCGGACACATGGAGGGCACATGGACCGGTGGCAGGGGTCAGCTGTGCCAGAACCCGAGCCCACTCCAGTCTGGGCAGCATGCGGCCCCCGGGGGTCTGAGCCTCACTCCTACCCGAGAACAAGGCCTGGAAGGGGCTGGGGGCTTCCTTCTCCAACTCCAAGTCCTTCTTCTCCACGACATTCTCAGGCGCCTCCTCCTTGCGGGTGATGCCAGGAGTGGGCGGCGGGGAGGCGGGCGGCGGGCTGCTGGGGTGGGAGCTGGGCGTGGCGGGGTAGGCATAGGTGGGTGCCTTGGACACATCCTCCAGTTTCTGGATGACCTTGGCCTTCAGGGCAGCCACAGGGGAAGCGCGGGGAGATGGTGGCGGGCTCATGGCCTTGCCGTAGGTGCCCGTAGGGCCAGCAGCCAGGCCGGGGGGCTTCCGAGGCAGCAGCCCAGGGCCCTGGGCAGCCAGGCCAGCCTTGCCTGCGGCCTCCAAGCTCCGCTTGCTCACCTTCTCCTCCACCTCCACCCGATGTTCCTGGGCCTTCAGCCGTTCCTGCTGGGGAGGGGGCCGGCAGGCAGGGTGAGCACAGCAGGAGCCATCACCCAGCACCTCCCCCATCCCCAGCGGCCCCTCAAGCGGGGTCCAGGGTGCAGGCTGCCCACCCTCCCGGCCTGCTATGGACATTCCATCCTGACTCGCGTGTAACAAGCACAGCGTTCCTTGTGGAACCCCAGACAGGGCTGGTGCGGGGGGGAGTGGGGGGGCTCCACCCTGGCCCTGCTGGGAACCTGCAGTCAGGACAAGGAGAGCAAGGTGGAGGCATGAGGCTCCTGATGATAAAGGAGCCACCCCACTCCCCACACTTTGATGGCATTAGGATAGCTACCCTCACAGGGAACTCACTACCTACTGAGTACGCTCCTGCCTTATCACCTTTGGGTCTCAAAATGCCGGGGGGTGGGGGGGTGTCTCTTCCTGCATTTGATGCTCTTTGAGGCAATGGGAGGACAACCAGTGCTCATGGGGGAGGTGAGGGGGGCAGGGAGCCAGGCAGTCACAGAAAACACACCGGGAAGAAATGCTCCCAGCACCAGCCACTCTCCTGATTATTAAATCTCACTGATAATCCTGATGATGCAGGGTTACTAGTACTTTCCAGAGGGGGAAACCTAAGCCCAGAGACGTTAAGTCATTTACCCAAGGGCACAGAGCCAGGTACGCCAGAGCTGAGGGTCAAACCCCGGGCCCTGGCCCTGTCTGCTGCCCTGCCTGCTCCCTGGGCCACCTCAGTGGACTCCCCTGGAGTCCACTTCCCAAAGGAAAAGGGACAGGCCAAGCAGAGGACAGATGTCCTGGAAGGAGGCAGGAGGAGGCAGGAGGGCTGTGGACTTTTGGGAGTCCACTCACATGGGGAATCCCTCATGTCTCCCATCTCATGCGATCAGTCAACATGGTAGTCAGAGGCCAGCCCCGGCCTAAGAAGGGAGCCGGGACCACGGAGCTGGCAGCCCGGCCTGGGGGGCTCAAGAAGGAGGTCAGCCTGGGCTCAGAAAACAGCATCCAGGTGGTGCCTGGGTGGCTCAGTGGGTTAAAGCCTCTGCCTTCAGCTCAGGTCATGATCCCAGGGTTCTGGGATCGAGCCCCGCATCCGGCTCTCTGCTCAGCAGGGAGCCTGCTTCCTCTCCTCTCTCTCTGCCTGTCCCTCTGCCTACTTGTGATCTCTGTCAAATAAATAAATAAAATCTTTAAAAAAAAAAAAAAATAAAGAAAACAGCATCCAATGCAAACTTCCCCAGTCCAGCAGGCGGCTTCTCCTGCCTCAGTTTCCCTTCTGCTCCCCGCACCCTCCCCCTGCCAGTCTCCATCCACCTCTGGGCCTTGCTCACATTGTTCCCTGTGACCGAAGGGCTTGTCCATGGTCAACTCCTTTGGCTCTGTGGGCTGACGCTTCCTCCTCCTCCTCCAGGTGGCCCTCCCTGACCACCAGCCCCTACCCCCTTTGCCCTCTTTTCTCCCTCACAGCTCACAGCTCTTAACTGCTGAGTTCCTGCCTGTGGAGCCGTCTGCCTCTCGATCCCTGGGGGGCTGCAGCCGGCTCCCGCCCCTGTCACCACCCCTCCCCCCAACTCACCACGAGCTGGGCGCTCCTCTGCAGTTCCAGGGCCTGGGCCGCCTGCTGCTGCAGGTACAGGAGCTCCTGCTGCCGCAGGAAGCGCTGCTGGGAGAAGAGCTGCAGCTGCTGGGCGTGGTGCAGGGGGCCGCGGCCCGGCGGGTACAGGGCAGCCCAGAGCGGGGGCGCCGCAGCCCGCTCCATCAGCTCCGCTAGGGGCAGGACGCACAGTGAGGCTGCATCCGCCACCCAGCGCCCCCCGCCGCCCCCTCTGGAGGCGAGGCAGGGCTGGCCCGGAGCCTCCCTCTGCACCCACCTCCCAGCCCAGGGCCCAGGCCCAAGCACTCCATCCACACACCAGGTGGGATGTCCCAGGACTCTTACGGCAGGAGCATGCCAACAGGGGGTCTCCAATCCCTTCCTCCCCCCACACCCAGTGGTCTGCCAAACGGACTCCCAAGGGATGGGAGGCACCAGGGCCAGGAGGTTGGGGTGTCCAGGCCCCAGGAAGGAAAACCTGCTTTGGTTCTGGGTAGGAGAACATTGAAACAAAGATGCCTATGGATTTATGACACGGGGAAACCACGGACATCAGAACATCCTCGAAGCCCCAGTCTGCCTCCTACCCATGAGCCCTCCACCCAAAGACCACCACTTACCAAAGTGAGGCAGGTGGTCGCTGGGAATAACCACCAGCTGGCCCGACTGGGGGTCCCTCACAAACTGGTAGGCTGATGGCAGGGAGCCCCCCAGGCCAGGCGGAAAGGCAGGTGCCATGCCCTGGTGCAGAGGAGGTGGGCCCAAGCCTAGGAGGACCCAGAACGGAGTCAAGGCCAGGAGCCGGGGGGACAGGCCCACCCCCTTGCTGTCGGCTCCCCAGACCCCCAACCTCTTGGGGCCTCCAGGCAGGAAGCTGAGGGGTGACAGGCTACAAGCATGTCCACAGCCACCCACCCCTGGGCCCCAGCTCCTAATGGGCTCAGCAGAGGGACCCCCATAAGGCGGTGTCTTAGTGACCGCCCTCTTCAGACTCATGAGGGAGCTCAAGTGCAGGGAGAGGAAGCAAGGCCCAGGCCCTGGCCGCAGGAAGACAGGAGCCCACTCTGGGTGTGGGTCCTACAAGCAACTTCCCTCCACCCACAGTCATGCCCCAGCACCAGCCCTGGGCTCCAGGCAAGAACACGTGGGGCCCACTCTATCTTCAAGCTCCATGAAAGGGGAACTCGCACACCCCATACCCACCGTAGGGGTGCCCGGTGAGCCACATGGACGTGCTACCCGAGCGGGGCAGCCAGGGATGAGTGCCCAGGTGGGCTGCGGGGTCGGCGGACCAGCGCCCGGAGCCTGCCAGCGATGGGCCACCGGTCACCATGAGGTTGGGGTTCAGGCCATTAGCAGCACAGCTGGTGGGGTGTAAGCGGGCCAGGTCAGCCAGCTCCTTACTTTCTCTGAAAGGGAAACAGGCATTGGCAACAGCCCCGTGGGCCTGGGGAGGGGATGGGGGAGAGGACGGTTATCACCCCAAATACCCAGCAGACACCCAGCATGAAGAGGAACCAGCTCTGGCTCAGAAAAGAATGGTCCCCAGGGCCTCCCCCAGGAGGGGGACGCACACTTCCTGGAGAGGGACTGTGGGGCCATCTGGCCTAGGATCAGGGTCGTGGGCCAGGATAGCTCCAGCTCCCAGAACAAGAGGCCACGCCCACTAGGGTCGTGCACCTCGGCCCCTGGGCAGCCCCCAAGCCCTCACCTGAGCAGCTTCTCCTGGTCCCGGTCCAGCCGCGCCCCTAACAGCCGCTCCTCCCGGTGCCTGGTCCTCTCATCCCCGCAGTCACCATCGGCTCGGCTGTGCCCTGAGGGGAGTGGGCAGGTGGTGACCCCCAGCGCAGGGCCCCAGCAAGCCCCCCTCCCAGCCAGATGTCCTTGGTGCCAGGCCCCTCCACACCCCACGGAGGGCCCGTCTGTAACTTGCACTCGCATGGGGAGCCGCCCAGCATGCTCTAAGACAGATCCCGCGAGAAGACCAAGTACGTTCACTGTCGCAGCTCTGCTACTTTGGGGCTGGGAGGGCAGATTCTGGGGGCGGGATGGGTAGGATGGAGAGAAGACCTCAAGCCAAAAAAGCAGCACAGCCAGACCCAGGTCCCAGGGAATCCGCCACGACCCTCAAGCCCCACTGAAGTTTCATTGAGGTTCTGGCTCCTGCAGGCATACAGCTGATCTTTCTAAAATCGAGACAGGAGGGACACCTGGGTGGCTCAGTTGGTTAAGCAGCTGCCTTCGGCTCAGGTCATGATCCCAGCGTCCTGGGATAGAGTCCCACATCGGGCTCCTTTTCGGCGGGGAGCCTGCTTCTCCCTCTGCCTCTGCCTGCCACTCTGTCTGCCTGTGCTTGCTCACTCTCTCTCCCTCTCTCTCTGACAAATAAATAATAAAAATCTTTAAAAAAAAAAAATCGAGACAGGAGAATAAAACTAGAGAAAAGACGATCCACGTGGGGGTGAGCAGAAAATGTGGGAGCTGCCACTGGGGCTCCCCCGTCTCCGCCCTTGCCCAGCACACGGCACCCACCCAGGCTAGAACCACCGTACCTCCCATGAGCTGCCCAGCCCCCAGAGACCCCTCAGAGCAGAGAAGGCAGGTCCCCAAATCCAGCCTGGCACTCAGCCAGTTAACTGAAGGGGGGGTGGGGCGGGGCAGGAGCCCGTGGAGGGCACCCACCGAGGTCTCCTCTGTCCCTCCTTGGCCCGCCACCTTCCTCCCACTCCTGCCCCAGCCCCTCTTCCTCGGTGTTTTCTACACCACGAGCCAGAACTTGGGACGCATGTGGCAGTCCAGGGCACACTAGGGCATGGGAGGCAGCAGAGGCCACACAGAAAGCTCCGGAGACTTTTGTCAAAAGAGAAACCCACTGGGGCTGGGACTCATGCTCGGGGAGGAGGCTACTCCCAGTCCCCCCAACACGCGGGTGCTACTGCTCCAGCAGCAGCCCCCACCCACGTGGGAAAGAACCCCACGTGGAATGCTGCCATCTCCCCTTTATTCCGCCCCCCTGCACCTCCAAAACCAGGAGCTAGCAAAGAACAGCGCCCCCAGGAGAGGCTCAGGGGTGCCAGGGCATCTCCCGGTCCTCTGGGGAAGGCGGAAGCCTGCCAGCCCCAAGACCAAGGGCAAGAGCCCTGAGAGAGCACGCCAGCAACCCAAGCCCATGTGCCCATGGACCAAGTCCCCAGGGGGACAACCAGCAGCCTAGCACTGGGAAAAGGACGCGTCCCAGAGGCAGCTAGAGACACTGGGACGGTGGGAGCACCTGGGAGGATGGCCCGCAAATTCCGGAGGTGGGCCAGGACAAGAGGGGAGCGCAGGGAGCATTTGGCGGATCAGTGCCAATGACGAGGGCATCCAGCAACCTGGCAGGAGTGCAGGCGGGCAAGGGAGCACGTGGCTTCACAGCCTGCCCCGGGGGACACTGAGGTACATCCCTGGCCACCCACTCAACCATTCAGCAAGGCCACAGTCGGCAAAGGCACTGAGCAGACGCCGTGTACGCCAGGTCAAAGTCACTGCAACCCCTCCCGGCCCCAGGCAGGGAGAGGAGAGGCCCTCTGTGGGGGCGCAGTGCCACAGCCAGGCTGGGCTGACACCCAGCCAGGGTGCCCCTTGCCTCCGGTGTCAATGTGGCTCCCGTATCCAAAGGGAGCCTGAGCCCACCGGCCCACTTCATAAAGGACTGGAAGGGGCCCTGTTCAAGGATCCCCTGAGGTAGAGAGGGCCAGAAGGGCAGCAGGCAGGGCCAACGTGTGGACGGCCACCCAGAGTCCTGTGGCTGGGCTGGGAAGTCAGCGTGTGCGCCCAGCTTCCTTCTCCCAGAGGAGATGGCCTCCCACTCCCCGGGCCACCCTAGATTCAGGCACAGGCTTTGCACTAATTCCTGAAGTCCCCGAAAGGGACAAGTGCCCACAGGGTATCCTGACTCCAAGTCCTTTGTCCTCTGACCCGATTCCTCTCCTTGCCATGGCTGTCACCAATCACTCAGGGTGTCAGCGGCTTCCCATCGCTGGCCCTACCTCCCACCGCAAACCTGTCTGCAACCCCACCCACCTTGGGGGACCCACCAGCCCCAAGTCAGAGCCCCAAAGCAGCTCTCTCCAAATTCGGTTGGTCTCTGAAAAAATAGGACATGCCCACAGTACCCAGGCTTGGCTGGACTACAGATCTACCCTCCTCCTTCCATGTCAATCTGTCACCTCTACAGCCTTTATTCACACCTGTCCCTCCCGCAGAACACCAGCCCCACAGAACCATGCTCCTACGACCTTGGCTTTCTGCACTCCAGTCACCTCAGGGCCACACATGCTGTTCCCTCTACCCAGAGTGCCCTTCCCCAAGACTGCTTAGGCTCTCCCAGCAGAGCTCACCTTAAAAGCCACCTCCTCCAGGAAGCCCTCCCAGACCATTTCTCCTCCACGAAGCTCCCTTATTTGTCTCCCTCCCATCAGTGACCACAACATGCTACCACCCTGCTTGCTGGTGGTTCGCCATCTGCTTCCTCCATAACCCTATGTACTGCTCTGGTTCAAGGAGTCCTGCTCCTGGCTGTGTACCTCTTCCCAACACAACACCTGGCACAGGGGGAGCTACTCAGTAAATATGCAGGGAAGGAAGGAAATAAGGGAGGGAGGGAAGAAAGGAAGAAGGGAGGGAAAAAAAGGAGCCCTGCAGGTATCTACAGAAAAAATGAGCTATGTAGCAGGAATAGCAAGTAGAAAGGCCCTGGGGCAGAAGCATGCCTGAGAACATCAAAGAGACCATAGTGGCTAGAGAGACTAATAAGCAAGAGAAGTGCTTAGGGTTGAGATAACAGAAGAGGTGGGTACAGACTACAGGGTGCTGGAGGCTGTGGAAGGGAACGTGGTTTAGATTTTGTTCAAGGTGGGAGGGGAAGCCAGAGGAAG
This sequence comes from Mellivora capensis, assembly GCA_004024625.1. Lineage (NCBI taxonomy): Eukaryota > Metazoa > Chordata > Mammalia > Carnivora > Mustelidae > Mellivora > Mellivora capensis. The sequence continues at coordinate 98,679 of PISX010003831.1, forward strand.
AGTGAACCAGAGGGCCCAATCACTCCTCCACGCTGAGTCCCAGGCCGGTGGGAGACCAGCTCCTCCTCCATGACCCAGGCATGTGGGGCAGGGCCCAGAGACACAGACCTCACCCCAGCCCTTCTGTGCCCAGAAGGACCCTAGATCTTCTCCGTGCATTCACTCACTCAGGGGTCATCAACCCAGGACGTGGGTCCCAGAACCCAACCCACTCTAGATTAGGAAACTGAGGCACAGGAAGGCCAAGCAACCTGCCCAGGTCATACCCCGGACCGTCAAGGCGGCCTCCCTGGCTGGGATTGGCATCGGAGTGTCTTCCCGGCCGCTGAGGCTCCTGCACCTCGCACAGAGCTGCACAGCACTGGTGCTGGGGACAGGGCAGCACAGCTGTCATCATGCATTTGCAGCCCCGCCCCAGGGCCCAGGACCACGAGACCACAGCCTCTCCAATCCCAGTAGAGGCCAGGACGGAGGCCTGGTTCCCACAGCAACCCCATCCCGGCCTCCCTCTGGCAGATGCCATGTGGCTGCTGCTAGCTCAAGCTGACCAAGCCCACTCTAGGATCCGGGGCCAGCACTGCTGCTGACACTCACACGACCCCAGCTCTGCCTGGGGTGACGCGCGCACACCCCCGCAGCCCCTCCTGCCAGAGTCCCCACCCTCATGCCTCCACCAAAGCAGTGACACCAACGGGCAAGAAGAAACCGTAGGAGCCATAAGCCTGGGCCAAGGTCTGTTCAAGCTCAGCCTGCCCCTTCCAGCCCAGGGACCCTGGGCCAGTCCCTTCACCTCCTCAGGATCCCCTCTCCCTAAAGGGGAAGCCGAGAGAGCAACAGATCCTCCTGCCAGGGGCTGCTGGGGGCCTGGGCTGGTTCCACCTAATGACCAGGTAGGTTCTCCCGGGGCCACCTGCTAAATGACAGTGGCTGTGCTGGGCGTCCGGGGACGCACCACGAGTCACTAGGGCTCATGGCTGTACGTCATGCCTGTCCTTACCCCATCTCCGGGCCTGTATGGGCCGCCAGGGGCATTTCTCCAGAAGATCTAGAACTCACAGGCACTGTCACAAGCTCTCGGACCCCAAAACGCTGAACGTGTGCCAAGAAAAGGCAGGCCTGGTTATGACGCACCTACTGCGTGCCCAGCAGCCACACGGTCAGTGCGGACTCCAGGGCCCAGAAGGTTCGGGCCTCCTGTTTAGGGTCACACACCTGATGAGGCAAAGACCAGTTTTGAACCCAGGGACCAGAAGGCTCTCTCCAAAAACTCAAGAGACAGGGAAGGTGAGAGCTGACAACCACCCACTCGGCCGGGGTGCCCCCAATTCCTGCCCTTCCCCAAGTGTATTGGGAAAAACCACTGCTTCTGATGGGAACTGCGGTAAGGGAAAGAACCCAGCTGCCTACTTTTCAAGGGCTGCCGGCGACAGACCAACGCCTGAATGTCTCCCCGCAAGCCCATCAGGTCCTCCTTCCTCCCTCCCTCCCCACATTCTGTCACACCCATTCACTGTTACACACACACACACTGCCGCACACTGTCACTGAGTCACACTGTCACATCACACACATTGTCGCTTTCACACTATCACACTGTCACACTCACACATTCTCACACACAGTCGCACAGTCAGGGTCACACTCGTTCAGTCACACGCGCGGTCACATATAACGTCACACACGTTCTCTCACGTTCCTCTCACGCTGCCAGAGTCACTGCCAGTCACACGCACTGCCACAGTCACACTGCCACTCTCACACACACCCTCACACACCGCCTCACAGTTCTCTCACACACTCACACCCACACTCGTACCCATCACTGTCAGTCACCGTTAGTCACACGCATTCTCGTACGCACAGTCACACATACGGTCACAGCATCACAAATTCTCAGTCACACAGTGTCACGCTATCACACATTCTCTCACACACACACATACATCCACTCTGTCCATGTCACACATGCCGTCACACGCACAAGCGCTCGCACACTGTCTCACGCATGTTCACGTGCGCACTCTCATAGGTCTTCTCTCAAACACATACATTTTCTCTCACACGTACTCAAACACGCATTCTCTCTCTCTCTCTCTCTCTCACAGGACCCCACAGACACATGTCCCTTGGACCTGGGCAGGTACTCAGGACTGTGAGTCCCCAACAGGGGTGAAATACCATGTCACATGACCATTCCTCCAGAGAAAGGACCCAAAGAGATCTCAGGCCTCCCAGAAGGTTCCCCGGATGCAAACCTCTGTCCTAGCAGAAGGGCTTGTCCCCACCAAGCCAGCCACCTCTGACCCAGTCCTGTCATCCGCTCCTTCAATCCTGGAATGAGGCAGTGCCCCGGGCCAGCCCCCTGGGTCAGAGCACAGGCTTCCCCCACTCAGGCTCCAGAAAGAACCACGGGCTCAGTCATTCCACAAACATCCATGGAGTGTCTCTCACTCTAGGCTGCATGAAGATCCCTGGCAGCTACGGTGTGCATGCAAATGGCTGCGGCGAGGGCCAGCAGGAGTCCCAGGGCAGCCCTGTGCCTTCCTGGGCGCACCTGGGAGAGCAAGGCTAAGACAGCAGGGACAGGACGGTGGCCATGCGCCATGGACCGAGGCCAAAGTCCAGAATTTAGCACAGGCGGGCCAGACCAAGAACGGGAGCAGGTCCCAGAAGACATTTCCCCAAGATGCCTACACAGCCTCCAGAAGTCTGGGAGGTACAGGAAAGGGGGCCACGTGGGTGCCAGAGACAGGGGCCCAGGACATGGGTCAAGTCTGCGGTGGGTACCAGCTGAGTAAGGGAAGCTGGCCGGACACTGGAAACAGAGGCACGAGGAAGAAATCCAAGCCAACTATTGTGAAGTCTCAAGAGCAAGGACAGTGGGAAACAGTCTCGAACCCCACACCGCAACACACTAGACACCATCCAGGTCAGGGGTACGGCCTAGCACCCACCCAACCTGTGGGAAGCGTTCTCGGCTCCACGATGGGCAGATCAAGTCCACAGGTCCAACAAAAATGCCACAAACATCAACCCTCCAAAACCCCATTCCAATAGCACATATGCAAGGGACAAAAAGAAACACATGGGACCAAATCCTAGAAAAAGACTCAGCTTCACCAATACTTAAACGCACCATTCTTGCCCACCGAAATTAGCAACAGCCTTTTTTTTTTTTTAAGACACGGAGGTACTAAACGTCAAGACCCATGAGAACAGGGACGCCTGGGTGGCTCAGTTGGTTGGACGACTGCCTCCGGCTCAGGTCATGATCCCGGAGACCCGGGATCGAGTCCCGCATCGGGCTCCTGGCTCCACGGGGAGTCTGCTTCTCCCTCTGACCTTCTCCTCGCTCATGCTCTCTCACTGCCTCTCTCTCAAATAAAGAAATAAAATCTTTAAAAAAAAAAAAAAAAAAAAAGACCCAAGAGAACATAGAGACCCAGTTTCTATCCATCACCCTCGGTTATTCATTCACTCATTTATCAAACACCTACTATGCACCAGATTCCACAGTAGGTCTGGGGAACAACGAACTAGGTAAGGCAGTTACTCCCTCAAGGAATGAGGACTGAATCGCTTCTCGGCCTTTTGGCTAAGATCAAGTGTAGGACTGAGGACTGAACACTTAAAACCAGCCTCCTCCTAGGAACCTATTCCTAGGAACCTATTCCTAGGAACCTATTCTTAGAAAATGACTCAAAATACCAAGAAGGTGAAACATACAGAAATATTCAATACGGCATTACGAGCACAAAAACATCAGAAAAGAGGGGAAAATGCCCACGAGAGGAATGGTTAGCTGAACTATGGTGTGTGCTCTAGACAGGACAGTGAAGGCCATGAAAAATTTTTATAATGATTTCCAAACAGGGAGAGGAGAAAAGCCACATGGTAAGCATGAAGAATGCAGGGACAGGCGTTGGGTGTAGTCTAGGAACCCTGCAGGTGCAACAAGTAATGATGGGAAAGTGTTCAGGGGGTTGGGAAAATAGAGTAATCCCTGTCCTTCTTCCTCCTTTCCGTTTTACACATTTTTTCCACGTGCGTAAGGGAAAAAGCCGTCAACTTCAGAATAGCAGCTGTAGCCCACAAGTGAATAAAGGACAAAGGGTAGCAGGAGAGTGGGGAGAAGAGGCCAAAACGAGCCTGAGACAGGTAGATGGGAAGCAAAGGTGGTTTTTGGAAGGATTTGGAAGGTGAGGGTGAAGCGTGGAGATGGTGAGAGGTGGGACCCGAGACCCACCTTTGACGTTGCTCAGCGATAGGGTGCGCTCCTGGTCTGCCAGCCCAGGCCCCAGCCGGCCACTGCCGCCACTGTCCTTCTGCCGGGCCACGGCCACCGCAATGCCTACTGGCGGGTGTCGCACCTCTGCCTCTCCCTGGGCCCCAGAGCCCTCGCGCCCAAAAGCCTTGGCGCTCTCGGGCCTCTCCGGGTCCCGCTTCAACTGCCGGCCTGCACCGGCCGCAGGGCCCCCAGGGTGTGGCAGGCGGGCCTGGGTGCGCTGGGCACCCGCAGTGGTGGGGGCAGGCTCGGGTTTCATGGTGCCCAGGCCTCCGAAAGGGCTCTTCTTGCCGCAGCCGCCAGGGCGCACGGCAACGGCCTCGCGGGTGAAGCTGCCGCTGTACTTGATGAGGCTCTGCATGGCGGAGGCCTCCCCGGGCCCGTGGGCCGCGGCGTGCATGTCGGCGCCAGGCCTGGCGCAGGCGGCCGCGGCGCGAGGCAGCGCGCCCCCGGGGTCCAGGTAGGCCTTCTTGGAGGCGGCCGCCGCCTCCTCCTCAGCGCGGCTGGCGTGGTGGTGCTGCGCGGCCAGCACGGCCATCTGCGTGGTGGCGAAGTTGCCCAGCTCGAAAGGCTTCCACTTGGGCTCAGGGCCGGCGGGCGGCGGCGGCGGTGGCCGCGCAGGCTCCAGGCCGAACAGCTTGGCGGCCTGCTGGGGAGCGGCGGCAGGGCCGCGGGGGGCGCGCTCGCAGGCCCGCGGCTCGGCCTCGGGCTTGAGCAGCTCCTTGGCAGGGAGGTAGGCCCGGGCGTCCGGGGAGGCGCGCGCGACCCGCGCCGGCGGGGCCTCGGCGGGCGGCGGCCGCTTGAGCGAGCGAATGACCGAGTTCTTCTCGCGGAGCGCCTCGGGCCGCTCGGGGGGCGGCCGCGGGGATCCGGGCGGCGCCTGCAGGACGCCGGGCCTGCCCGCCTCGCGCTCCCGGGCCCGGGCGTCGCGCGCCTGCGACGCGATCTGGATGGGCCCCGGGCGCTCGTCGAAGGCCTCCACGGAAGGCACGAAGGTGGGCGCCACCACGCGGTGCTCGCGGCCCGGCTCGCGCGCTGCCGCCGCCGCCGCGGGAAAGATGGTGTAGACGCCGGTGGACGCGGGCTGCGGCGCGGCGAAAGCCCCCGGCGGGGCGGTGGGGGGCGCGGGCGGGCCCTTGGGCGGCGGCGGGAGCGGCGAGGGGCAAGGGCACGGCCCGGGCAGCAGGGCCTCTGCGCGCCGCAGCCGCGCGCTCTCGTCCTGGCGCGCCACCTCCTTGGCCACCAGCGCGGGGAGCCCTGAGTCGCCCGCGCCGCCGTTGCAGAGGCTCAGCGCCGGGGGCGGGGGTGGGTTCTTGCCCTTGCACTCGGCGGTGGCGCCCGGCCCGCGCGGCGGCCCCAGTTCGGCCAGGAAGGGCGACAGGCGCTCGGCAAGGCGCGGGGGCCCGCGGTCCTGGCGCCCCTCCACCCGCGCCTCCTGGGTCAGGTCCACCACGCCGCGAGGCCCCGCAGCCTCCTCGCGGGCCCTCGGGTCCTTCTTGCCGAACAGCGGGGGCGGCTCCCCGCCGCGGCCCGCCCGCTCCTTGGCTGGTCCTTCTCGAGAAGAGCCTTTGGCCGGGGCGCTGGAGGAGTGGCCGCCCGGGGTCCTGGAGGAGGGCGCGTGAGAGTGTAGGGCGCCCGGAGCCCCAGGGGCAGGCAGGTAGAAGCCGTCTGTGGGGGAGAAAGGGTGTGGGCGTGAGGGTGTAGCCTCCCTCCAGCCAGCGAGAAGCGGGGTCCCCGAGGGGCGCCCCGTAACCCCCAGGTTAAGGAGGTTGGTGCTCGGCGCAGCCTTTGGGAGGGGAGACTCTGGAAATGGAGGGTACTGAGTTCCCCATCTCGCCTTGGCTGCTGACTGACCTTCCTGAGCCTCAGTCTCACCTGTGAAAGGGGGGGAGGCCAGGATTGTTTTAAGGGCCTAAGAGGGCTGGGCGAGCACAGCACAACCAAAAGGCACCAGAAGGCTGGGGGGGAGGGGGGACGCTTAGGGACAGGGGTCTCATAGAACAATACTGGGTAGCGGTGGGGGCCCCAGACAAGCCCCTCAGAAGTTACCCCCCAAGCCCCGTCTCCCCTCCTGCCCCCCTCATCATACCTTTCTGGGTATCGAAGATGCTGGGCTGGCCCAGCTGGCTGAGGAGGGGGCTCCCGCTGCTGGGGGGCTCCAGGTGGTTCAGGTGGAGGTAGGATGGGTAGAGCCCGCTGGGCAGATGGGAGAAGCCTGGAAAAGAGAAGAGGAAAACTGAATTGTCCCAGCACATGTACTCCCACGAGGAACTTCCTTCCATCCCTCTCTTTTTCTTGAAAATAAAATATTTTAGCCTGGTTTATTCACGGAGCCCTGAGATTTACGGCCACCTCCCCAGGGCACGCTTGCCCCCTCCCCCAACTGTGGCACTTCAGGCCTCCCTCCAGGCCCAGGCAGCCCCAAGGGGTTCGGGCTCTCAAATCCCCTAATAAGAGGAATCGAATGGATCCAACCAGGCAGGGGACTGTGGTCTGAGGACGATGCTGATAGCCCTAACCACAGGCCCAACACTGCCAACAGCTCTGCCTTTGTTATTCTCACGGAAACTTCAACGAAACTCGTGAAGCAGATAGGATCCTCACTTTAAAGATGAGAAAACAGAGGCTCAGAGAGGACCCCTGGCTAAAGTCACCCAGTATAGAGGAGCCTGACTTTTAATGGAAATCACTGGGACTGTTCACCTCAGCTTAGCACAGACCGCTGGAGCAGTTTACTGGTTTAATCAGTCCCTTCTCTGCTGTGTGACCCCGAGCAGGCCACTCACCTGATCTGAACTATCAGCCCACCCAGCATCTACAGCTGTTGGGTCAATGCCTCCTGGGGAGAATCCTCCCAGTCTCCCCCCACTAGGGCTGCCCAGAATCAGGGCTCCATGAGACAGAGAAGACAGGAGGGTAGCCACAGAAAAAGGAGACTCCTCCTAGGGCCCACAGAGATCGAAGGCCCAAGAGCCGCTCAGCAGGGCCCAGAAAGTCAGGCAGACTGGTGGCCTGGCGGGCACTGGGCACTGGGGGAGGGTCCTGAGGCTCTGCGTGGGCTGGGGGTCCTCCTGGACCACAGGCCTATCAGAGATCCTTGAGACGCCAGTCCCGTAGCCCCCAGCTGCCCCCTCTAAGACCAGAGATCCAAGGCCTAACCCTGGCCGCACGGGACCCACGCTCCTCCCACAGTGCCCTTGATAATGGCGCATTAACAACAATCACCGAATAATGAAGACCACCTGATGCTCATGATCTCTTTCCGCCCCCTGAAACACCACATGGGATCCCCACGCCTTCTCATCTGGGAAAGAGACCCAGCAGTCCCTCTCTCACAGCTGGTCGGGGGTGGGGGATACGGTGAGTTCAGCTGTGCAGCGCGTGCACAGGTCTGTAACCATTTCTACGTGACTAGTGTTTGCGACACGGGAGAAAAAGGAGTCAGGAAGGGCAGAGGCACAAACTGGCAGCATGGAGACACCAGGCAGCCTCTCTGCTCTCCAGGTACCCCCCCCCCGCCCGGCCCTGCCCTGGCTGGCTAAAGTGGAAGGCTCAAATGGGACCCCAGTCCCAAAGGACTGCCCACCATCCCAGACCACCCCTGCCCCTCGGGGGGGTTCAGATGATGATAGGGACTTGGTGAGACTCTGGTAGAGGACGTGGGCAGACGGTGAGCCGTGAAAAGCCCAGGAAAGCTCTCAGCCTACAGCAGGTGCTCCTAGGACTCAGCATCCAAAGTCCATCAGAGGCGGGGAAGGAGCTCACGGTCTCCCAGGCCCATCTCTTCACTGACAGAGGGGAAGGTGTGGCCCCAGGGGGCTCCAGGATTTGCAGAGCTCCCAGACGCCCACAGTTTGGAGTGCCACTGAGGAACTGCCACAGGAGAGCCCTCTGGCCCTAGTCCCATTGCTCCAACAGTGATTATCAAGGGCCCCCAGGGAGTCAGTGGTGAGCAGAACAAACTAGGCCCTGCCCTCAGAGCTCACTCTGGTAAGAAAATATCTGTCTTCACAAGTGAGAGGTGCACCAGGGGAGGGGGGTCCACTGAGTCCTACAGGATGAACAGTGGGTGAGTTAGGGGCTGCAGCAGAGGGAACTGGCTTGTGCAAAGGCCCTGCAGCAGGGACCAGAGGAAGCACTGAGCGTTTGAAAACCAGCAGGGAGGCTGAAATGACCAGGGCTTGCCCCCCACCCCCAGCCACCGCAGGAGAGATGACCAGAGGTGGAAGGGACAGCAGCCCACAGCCCTCAGCCCCGCCCACCTGGCACACTCCTTACCTTCATGGGCGTGAGCTGCCCACAGCTGTACCATAGGCAGGTTGCTGGGGGTAGGGGAGCGGAAGGAGAGGTCAGAGGGCAGGGGCACGGGGCTCCCATGGGACGAGGCTGAGGGCCCCATGCCGCTGGCCACAAAGCTGCCCAAGAAGGCCTCGCCTGCAGAGAGAAGGGGGGGGCTGTCAGGCACCCACCAGGCCCCCACTGCCCGGCCCAATACCCCGAGTTCCCCATGTCTCCCCCACTTCTCAGAGCTGACTCTGGCAGGAACACCAAAGAAACCTTCCTGGCCTGCCCCAGACCCTTGGGCTCAGGACAGGCCTGTCCCCTCAACCATACCCAGTACTTGAAAAACCTGCACACACAGCCCCAGAGGAACAGGCCAGAAGGAAGCCCACCACCATGGAAGGCCCTTGCCTCCGGGACACCCAGTGCTCGGCTGGAGAGGACAGTCCCCCCAACCTGCCAATGAAAGCTGAGGCACGGCTGGGGGCAACAGCAGGAAGGGGTGGGGGGTAGAGGGTGGGGGGGCTCAGGGTCTACATGACCTACACCCCTCTCATGCTCTGAGCTCCCGGTTCAGGGAGGATCCCTCCCCCTACCTCCCCGGTGAGGACCCTGCGGGGCTCTGAGCCAGCCTGGTGAGGGAGGAACCGTGCGCCCACTTAGGGCATGAGGAAGCTGATACTAGGGGTTGGGGGGGGGTGGTCTGGTCCCACAGGCAGGGAGCCACCACCAGGGACACACACCCAGCAAACATCCCAGGACTACATCGAGTCACGGAGAGAAACAGCACAGGAAGGAGATCCCCAGGCCTCCCACCCGAGGTCCCTCAGATGGGGCATGCAGTGGCCAGCTGCCGCTTGGGGAATAATGCATGCGGGTGGGCAGGGGGGAGGCCTGCGTGGAAAGCACCGGCCCCTGCCATGCCCCACTTGGCCAGGCCCATGCCAGGAGAAACGCCCCCTCACTGCCGCCCCGAGGAGCACTGGCCCTCAGGATCCATACACCCCACCCCTCAGGAGATCCCAGCAGGCCTTCAGGTCACGGACCAGAGGGAGCCTGGGACACTTGGGCAAGGGACTGCCCTCCCCTGACCTCAGTTCGCTCATCGGCAAAATGGGAACACTAACGCCTCCCTTAAGAGGGAAGCTTGACCTGAACAAAAGTAACAACACAGCGGCAGCACACAGTCTGCGGGGATCCCGAACCCTCCCCCTACGCCCCCAGGAGGAGGGGCAGAGGCCTGCACAAAGAGCTGAGCGGGAGGGTCACCAAGCATCCAGCAGGAGCTAGTCTCCGCATCCCCGGAAGCGGGTACCGTCTGCAATGACCCAGAGAAGTGACTTCAGGGGGACCCCAGACCGCAGGGGGTTCCCAGAGCTCTGTCCCACCTCTGGGTCTCCCGCAGCCCCCTATGCAGGGTCTGTATACAACAGGTGCTCACTTGCTGCCTCCCGGGGGCAAAGGACGCCAGAATGTCCATCCCATTCCCTTTGGGGGCCACACGAGGAAACCAAGGCTGCAGGGGCAGGGCTTCCGCCTTGGTCCTCCAGAGTGGAGACAGCAGCAGGCGGAAGGAGGATACCATCTGGCCACATGTGCCATCCAGCACCCCGTGTCTGGGAAGCCCCCATGCTCCAGCCCAGCCTCACCCAGCCCCCTCACCGGACTCCAGAGCCAAGCCTTCGGGACCCAGGGCCATGGTGGCCGATCAGTACACCCATGTGGCCCCAGCCCGGGCATCAGGGCCTCTGGGCCCTGCTAGGCCCCAGGCTTCCTCCTTGGCAGGCAGGCGGGTAGAAGGCTCCGGAAGCCGGCAGCCAGAGGTTTGCGCAAGGGCTTACATCAGCCACCAACTCTTCCTGCCTCGGGCCGCGCGGAAGCCGGGTGGCCCAGGCCTGCCCCTGCCCAGGCTTGTGAAACCCGCCCAGCGGCTCCCAAGGCCTGGTGGGGCGTTGGTGCCCGGATGCCACCAACGGCTCCCGCCCGCCACAGGGGCTCAACGGTGCCCCAACTCCCTTCCCTGGATCCGGCCAGGATGCCGGTGCCCCAGAAAAACCACGGGCCAGTGCACACCCCTCCCAGCCCGCAGGTTCACAACCGTGTCCAATGGACACGCCAGCCCCATGTCAAACCAGCCCCCAGGTCGCCCCGAAGACCCCTCCCAGGGGCCCTCCCAGCCACCGCATCCAAGCCCGCATCCAAGCCCGTAGCAGGTGTCAGTTTTTGGACAGTCGATGGGAACACTGTTTCTAATCCCCTCGGGGCAAAAACAGTAGACACAGCAGGATTAGGAGAGAGGGTCGGTACAGCCTCTGACCCCTGAGGACACCATGTGCCATCGCAGGCCACCTGGAGACGTCACTACAGTCTCCAGGAGCAAACCTAGTGCTCTCTTCGAAACCTAGCTATGCACCCCTGCTGGTCCTCACACCCACCCTGGGGACCCACTGGACTCCTCCTGAACTTGGCTGGAAATCCTCCGGTCTCACTGGTCTCACTCGCTCCCACCCTGGGCTGAGTGCCAAGCCAGCCCCCACCCTGATCCCAGGCTGCCCCCTGGTGGCTACACGTGCCACCTGCTCTGGGCGCCCGGGGAAGCTAATGCCAGCCACCCACAACACACAAATGATTATCCTTGATCATCCTTCAGAAGAATAACGGCCCACAAGTGCCCAGCTTGCCATTCACAACAGACCAGGCAGCCGGGCCCATAGCCAACCGTGTCGGACGCACGCTGCCTATCTGTGCGGACCCTACAGGAGCCACCGGTACTTGTGGCTGTGGGGCACGGACGTGTGGCTGGTGAGGAAACACATCTTCAATTTTATTAAATTTTAATTAATTTAGACTTCATTTAGCCACGGTCCACGAAGGCTCCTCTTTGCCGGAAACGGGAGTGGGGACAGGGATGGGGCCTCTGACAAGCCTGGGAAGGGAGGTGACAGAGGGGTCCCCAGGGATGACAGAAAGACTGACCCTGGCTCCACTGCCCACTTGCTCTGCGACTCTGGGCAGGCTTCTGAACATCTCCCAGGCTGTGCGAAGTGGATCACAGAGTAAAAGGTGATTTGTGGAATGCTTCTATGAAGTCCCCGGCAATGCTGGCCCAACGTTTTCACTCTTTATCGGGACAAACCCTGGGGCTCAAAGAAGTAGAGCAAATGCTCAAGGTCAGGGTCTGAGTAGGACCACTTCTTCCACCCAAATTCCACCTGCCCTTCCTTAAAATCCAAGCTTACTTTTATTATTTTTTTAAAGCTTTACTTTCTATTTATTTATTCATTTATTCGAGGGAGAGAACGCACAGGTGGGAGAGGGAGAGAGAATCGGAAGCCGACTCTGCACTGAGCACAGAATCCCACACGCGGCTCAATCCATTGACAGCGAGGACCACGACCTGAGAGGAAAGCCAAGAGTCGGACGCTTCAGAGTGAGCCACCCAGGCGTCCCCTAAAATCAATTTTTAATTTAGAAACCAGAGAGCTGGTGACTGCCCATTACAAATGCACTGACTACGACTGCATCCACACTTTCAAATGACTCATTGCTCACGGTCTGAATTTCACCTTGAACTGGAAAAGCAGCCACAGGTAAGCTCTGCTCTCGGAGTCTGATGCCAGCAGTGCAGTGTCCCCCAGGGGGCCAGGCTAGACCCGTAGACCAGCCTCCCTGTCCAGGGTGCCCCAATGCCAAAGCGGTCACCCATCCTGGCTCAACCTCCCACAGCCCTGGGGGTGCAGGAACCTTCTCACCCTCATTTTACAGACTGAGAAACTAAGGCTCAGGGGTTGGTGCATGGGGGACCGTGTTGTTTAGGCAACGCTACTCCAAGCCCTCAGCTTGGGAATCCCACCGTGGCGGGCCCTTAGCTCTAGCCAGCCACTGCTACTTGGGCCCTGAGAGAAGGAAAGTGAGGGAAGCCCCCACAGGAGGCACTTAGAAAATGGTCTTCTCCCTCTCTGTTCCCCAGTGCCCCAGGGAGAGGGCAAGGGCGCCCTGGGGGGGCAGGGGGCAAGAAAGGAGGCACAGAGGCCCAGCTACATGCAGTGGGCCCCCTCCACTGCCTAGGGGAGGGGTTCAGGGTCCCTCTAGGAGCATGAGCAGCAGGGAGCTGGGCAAGGGGACCTTAGCCCCCTGTCTGTGCCCCTTCCTGCCCTCTCCAAGCTGAGACCCACCAACATCCCTGCCCTTCCCACCCCACATACTGCTGGCCATGGACAAGGACCTCAGAACAGGAGGGAGCCAAGAGTTGGGGGGTGTTGGCCAGCCTGCTTTCAGCCATCACCACCCGCCCTCACTGATACCTGGAACACAGGAAGGGCGTCAGGGTTTTGCTGCCACTGAGGCTGGCCAAGATCACCAGAAGGCAGAACTCGAATCCAGACAAGGTCCATTCTTCTGTCTGTCCATCCATCTGGTCCATCCATCCATTCCTCCCTCCCTCAACGCTTATGTAGGGCTACTGTGTGCTAGGGGCTGGGAAATGAAGTCCACCCAGATGTATTCTGTAAAGGGGCTGTGCCCTTCCCATCTGCTAGCAGACCCCCCCCCCCCCAGAGTAACAGTGAGGCCACCTCAGCTGGCTGGGGGCCTCCCACTACTGTAACCTATGGGAGTCACTGAGAACCCCTCTAGAAGCTGACTATATAAAATGGGCACCTGAAGTCCTCACCGGTGGGAGCAGGGAGGGGTACTCGGTGAGATCAGGGTGGGTACAAAGGTTTAGTAAATACTGGAGGACTTTATCATTGCAAATGGGCTGGGCTGGAACATGGAACAGCACAGCCCCACCGGCTGCACCCCAGGGCCTTTGCACCTCAGCCTGGAATCCATTCCTCCCTGCAGATATGGCAGATCGTCTGTGAACTCCCATCTGTATATATCTCACTCCCCTCTCTAACATCTCAAGTCACACTTGATGAATTCAGCCTTCCCTAACCCTGCTGTTTTATTTATTTTGCTAACTACGCTATTTTAGACTGTGACCCACCCCACCCCCACACCCTTTCCTGAATTATTTTTCTCCATAGTGCTTATCACCACTGATCATAACAAATACACATTAGTCCCTCCTTTATTGTAGCTCCTTGTTTACTGTCCCCCTCCACCCACTCTTGCCAGGGCCAGATAATAAATCATTCACGCACTGTGGGCCTATTCTGCCTGCTGCAGGGAAAGTGGCCTTGGACACCACTTCAACTATTGGGCTTTGTTCCAATAAAACTTTATTTACAAAGACAGGAGGTGGGGCGCCTGGGTGGCTCAGTCTGCTGAGCGGCTAACTCCTTGATTTTGGCTCAGGTCATGACCTCAGGGTTGTGAGCTTGAGGTTCTGCCTCAGCATGGAGTCGGCTTGAGATTTCTCTGGCTCCCTCTGCCCCTCCCCCTACCAGCACCCTAAATAAATAAAATCTTTAAGGGGAACAAAAAGCAAACAGGAGATGGACCTAATCTGGCCAGTTTGCAGGCCCCTGCATTAAAAGGTTCACTCCAGGGGGCGCCTGGGTGGCTCAGTGGGTTCTTCGGCTCGGGTCATGATCTCAGGGTCCTGGGATCCTCTCGCATAGGGCTCTCTGCTCAGCAGGGAGCCTGCTTCCCTCTCTCTCTCTCTCTCTCTCTCTGCCTGCCTGTCTCCTTGTGATCTCTGTCAAATAAACAAATAAAATCTTAAAAAAAAAAAAAAAAAAGGTTCACTCCACCCCAAGTGCGCCCTACACTGCACACACAGTAGCTGCTCAATTCAAATTTACAGATGGGAGGGATGGGAAAGGTCAGGATCAGCTAGGGCTGAGGGAAGGAGAAAGGGGGGTCCTTTCAGCCAGCATAAGGCTTGCTAAAAGGCTTCAAGGCTTTGCTTCATTCTGTCTCCCCACCCCCCTCAACCCTGCTTGGGGCGGGAGGAGGGCGGGTGCGGGGGAGTTCTGAACCCTTTGGCAGATGAAGAACTGAGCCTCTAATTCCAAAATCTACACTCTTGCACTCAGCCACACACCACCCGGACGGACGCTGGACCCTATTTTCCTCTTTTCCCTCCCCAAGGCCCCTCCCCCAAACCACAACAGAAACACACACACTGTCCCTTTCTGTTTAAAAGGTTCTGGCCTCGGAAAAAGAGCCTGCATCCTTGATGGTCTCACCAAAGGCTATCAGAGCATCTCATCAGCAAAGATCAAATGAGGGTGATCGCCCAGAAAAGAGCTCATTCCAGCCCAGAGCACGGACATGTGACTCAGGCGTTTCTATGACAGCAGCTGAAAATAGTGTGAGGACCCTCCGGATAAAATGACCTTCAGACTCCCACTGATCCCGAGACGCTGGGACTTCAGTAATATCTGAGCCAGAGGGTGGGTTGCCGCCTCGCTGTATAAAGAGTCTTATCATTCAGTAAGAATCCTAAGCAAATCACCACCAACAGTAAATGGCTGAATCCGGTGAAAATTTGTCGTTAGGATTACAAAGAAGTATTAAAACGGGATGATGTCATTTTCATGTATCGAATGAGCACATGTGGGGTTTGGCTGTAGGGAAGGAGGGGGCGAGGCGGGAAGCAGCCAGGGGTGGGTAAGCAGAGGGCCAACCTATCCCCAGCTTTTGGAAAGCAAATCAGCAGAACTCTTCAAGGCTGGGAAAAGGCACAGACCCACTTTTGGGGGTCCCTCCCAAGGAAACCACCAGATGCGCTTACTAGGATGCTCACTCTGGCCAAATTGATGGAGAGCTTCAGTGCACTCCAATCCAAATCCCGACAGCTGTGTGTGTGTGTGTGTGTGTGTGCGCGCGCGCACGCGCGCATGTGCACGAGCACGAGCGCCGTGCGCAGTCCCCAAACGTTACATACAAATGGAAAGCAGAATCTGGGAGTGGTGTGTGCACACCCATATTCCCTGGAGCATTATTCACAAGAGCCAAAAAGTGGGAGCCTCCCAGGGATCCGCTGGATAAACAGAATGTGCCCCATCCATGCAACCGGACATGATTCGGCCTTAAAAAGAAAGGGAGCTCTGACACGTGCTCCAACACGGATGAATCTTGAGGACCTTACGCTCAGTGGAAATAAGCCAGACACAGGACGACAAACACCGAGAGACAAGTCGGAGTCCTCTTCTGTGAAGTCCCTGGAGTGGCCAAGTTCATAGAGACAGAAAGTGGAGGGGCAGGTGCCAGAGTCCTGGGGTCAAGTTCCACCTCAAGCTCCCTGCTCAGCAGGAAGTCTGCTTCTTCCCTCCCTCTGCTGCTCCCTCTGCCCCTCCTGCTTGTGCTCTCTTGCTCTCCCTCAAATAAAATCTTAAAACAAACAAACAAACAACACACACACAGAAAGGGTCAAAAAGAGCCAAGGCAACCTTAAGGATGAAGAACAACGTGGAAGGTCTTTGCTGTCAGACAACCGAGAGTATAACATCTGCAATAGGGAAGCCTGAGTGCCATCGGCACAGGGGTCCCCGAGCAGACCTGAGACAGGTCGGTCCACGAACAGCCCCACAAGTACACAAGCAGAGGAAAGATGGTGCCGTCGATACATGCGGCTGGTCAGCCTGGACATCTGTGCGGGAAAAGCCATGATAGAGCCCCTAACTTCACTCGATAGAGCCCCTAACTGCACATGGCACGTCAACACCAATTCTAGGTGGACTGTGGGTCTCCGCCCGAAAGGCAAAAACAGGAAAGCCTCCAGAAAAGCCACACTGGAAAACACCTTCACATCTGGAGGGCAAACAAAGGTTTCTTGCAAACCGAAGAAAACACAAACCAGAAGGCTGAGCTTGCTCTATGGAACTGCACTAGAACAAGAAATGTCCAGGGGCGCCTGCACGGCTCCGAAGTTAAGCGTCTGACTCGGATTTCGGTTCAGGTTCATGGTCTCAGGGTCGTAGGCTCGGGCCCTGCGCTGGGCTCAGCATTCAACGGGGTGCCTGCTTAAGATTTTCTCTCTCTCCCTCTGCCCCTCCGCCTGCTTGCTCTGGTCTTATTATCTAAAGATAGAAACTTTTAAAAAAATGAGAAGTGTCTATTCATCCCAGGACACCATTAAGAGGAGGAAAAGGCGAGCCATCCCGTGGAAACAGATCTGTGCATCATGTCACCAGGGGAGGGTTTGTATCCAGAATATATAAAAGAACCCCCGCAAATCAGTAAGTGAAAGACAACAGAACATATAAATGGGCACTGGGAAGGTGGCAAATACATCCAAATGGCCAGAAAAATGACTACTCAGCCTCTCTGGGTTTGTTTTTTTTTTTAAAGATTTTATTTATTTATTTGAGAGAGAGGCAGTGAGAGAGAGCATGATCGAGGAGAATGTCAGAGGGAGAAGCAGACTCCCCGTGGAGCCGGGAGCCCGATGTGGGACTCGATCCCGGGACGCCGGGATCATGACCTGAGCCGAAGGCAGTCGTCCAACCAACTGAGCCACCCAGGCATCCCCCTCTCTGGGGTTTTTTAAGTTTATTATTTTTCATCATTATTATTATTATTGTAATCCCTACACCCAACACGGGGCTCAAACCCATGATCCCGACATTATGAGTCACGTGCTCCCGGGGCCTTGGTACTCAGCCTCTCAAATCGGGGAGGAGATGTCAATTAAGAGGGGCCATAACGACTGTGGAACAATATTAAACATTAATACACGTGGGGAGGAGGCGTAAACAGTCCAGCTACTCTGGAGAACAGTTTGGCAGAATAGGCAAACCTGCCCCCAAACCTGCCCCCACGGGGATACACCCAAGGGCGAGGCGCAGGAATGAGCAGAGCCGGTCCAAATTTAAGAGGCTAACCTCCAGGAACAGTTGAAATCCGAAAACAACCCAAACGTCCATCAACAGCTGGATAAGCGCACTGTGACATCGCCACTCTAGGAACACCTCCAGCAAGAAGATCAGCCCCCCAGACCAGGGCCACAGAAAGTCTCACCGTAAAAGACACACACGAGACCATACACTGCATGCTTCCTCGTACCCCACATGAAGTGTGTAGACAGACACCTCAAATCTCTGGGGGTTTGATGGGGTCACCTGGGGACAGGGAAGGGGGAAATGACCCAGGGTTATGTGAGTGGAGGGACGGGGGAGGCTGTGGGAAAAAATGTAACAGCCGTACATCTATGATCTGTGCCCATTTCTCTGTGTATCTTAATCCCAACAACAAATATCCATAGAAGAAAGGTCAGGGGGAGGGGGAGAGAGGCCAATCTGAACCTTAACACAGTAAATATCACACTCTGAGTAATTTTTATGAACTCTCACTGAGAAAAATCCGTACAAACTGAAGCAAGGACATAAATGAAAATGAGGCAGGAGAGGAAAAAGGAAAGAGAAAGAAAAATTCCTACCCAGGACCTAGTTCTCCTCAACCCCAGGCTTGCCAGCAGAGACCTCAGGCCTCACTTCTAGATCCCCTGGCTTCCCAGCTGTGTGGCCTTGAGGGGGTACCACAACCTCTCTGGGCCTTACTTTCCTCTACAGTAAAACGAAGGCAGCGGGACAGGAAAGAAGCCGTGACTGCAGGGCTGGGACGTGGGTAAACAAGGCTGATGGACAGAGCTCCAGGCTGGGTTGGTGGGCGGATGGCTTTCTCTACATTTTCTTAATGCTGTTGCTGGGCCACTGCCACTGTCCCCGGGCTCCCATCCGTGTGACAGAGGCAGCCGTGAGAGCCCTGAGCAGTGGTGGCTCCCCCCAACCAAGCAGAGGTCTGGGAGCCACAGGAGCCACCAGGCCGGATCAACCAGCTCCAGCAGGGCCTTCCCGGGAGGGGAGGAGTCCCGCTGGGCCCGCCCCGCCTCCCCTCCCCAGCTCCCCTCCCCTCGGCTTCAGCTACTGGGCTTTGTTCCTCCAGCACCCTCTCTGAGCCACGGCCTACCAGGCCTCCCTCCCCCGTCCTGCTGGGAGCCAACCCACCCCCACCCAGGAGGTCAGACCCCAGCAGGCATTCTCCAGCTCCCTGCCACCAGAGAAGGCCGATCTGGCTTGAACTCCAGTCCCACTTCCAGGGACCCCGCAGGCTGGGACTTTTCCCGGCCCCAACCAGAAGCCCAGCCCACAAAGTAGGTACTCAAGTCCAAATAAAGGGAATCCGGTAGCAGCCCAGAGGGGTCAAGGGCACAGCCCTCAAGGTGATATGCAAATGCGTCCACCCCAGCCTGGCCCCTAGGCTCCGGCCCTTCTCACTTCCACAGCAATTCCACAGGACTTCCCCCGCTGATTTTTCTCCTCCCCTTTGACAGGTCTAAGGCCTTCTAGGACCCCAGGGCCAAAAGTTAGGAGTCCTGTTGAATGGAAATGGCAGGAATCAAGGAATGCGGGCACCTGGGCCAGGGGAAGGGGAGTGGGCTGGATCCTGAAGCCGGGACAACACAGATCTGTCACCACAAACCCTTTCCCAAATGCCAGAACTTCATGGAAACGACAGCCGTGCGGTTTACAATGGAGAGAAAAGAAAACAAGACAGGAATGGGAAGGAGACCACCCTCACCGGGTGGCTCAGTTAGTTGAGCACCTGACTCTTGATTTCGGCTCAGGTCATGATCTCAGGGTTGTGACATCAACCCCCACCCCCACCCCTCCCCACCCCCGCAAAATCACACTCCGCTCCGTACTATGCATGGAGTTGGCTCAACACTCTCACTCCCTCACCCTCTGCCCCTCCCCCACTCACCAACGGGTGTTTTCTCTCTAAAACAAATAAATAAAAGTCTTTAAAAAAAAATGGGGGGGATGCCTGGGTGGCTCAGTGGATTAAAGCCTCTGCTTTCGGCTCAGGCCGTGATCCCAGGGTCCTGGGATTGAGCCCCACATGAGGCTCTCTGCTCAACAGGGAGCCTGCTTCCTCCTCTCTCTCTCTGCCTGCTTCTCTGCCTACTTGTGATCTCTGTCTGTCAAATAAATAAATAAAATCTTTAAAAATTTTTTAAAAAATTTAAAAATTTTTTTAAAAATGGGTGCCTGGGTGGCTCAGTTGGTTGGGCGACTTCCTTCCCACTTGGGTCATGATCCTGGAGTCCCAGGATCGAGTCCCGCATTGGGCTCCCTGCTTGGCGGGGAGTCTGCTTCTCCCTCTGGCCCTCCCCCTTCTCATGCTCTCTCTCTCTCTCTCTCTCTCTCTCAAATAAATAAATAAAATCCTTTAAAAAAAAAAAAGAAGAAGAAGAAGAAGAGGAGGAGGAGGAGGGGTGCCTGGATTCCCCAGTGGGTTAAGCATCTGCCTCCCACTCAGGTCATGGTCCCAAACCCCACGTCTGGCTCTCTGCTTAGCAGGGAGTCTGCTTCTCCTCTCATTCTCTCTCTACATGCTCTTTCTCTCTCTGAAATAAACTTTTTTTATTTTTTTTTAAGATCTTTATTTATTTATTTGACAGAGATCACAAGTAGGCAGAGAGGCAGGCAGCGAGAGAGGGAAAAGCAGGCCCAATTAACTTTTTTTAATTATAAAAAAGGAAAAGGAGGGGCGCCTGGGTGGCTCAGTGGGTTAAAACCTCTGCCTTCAGTTCAGGTCATGATCTCGGGGTCCTGGGATCGAGCCCCGCATCGGGCTCTCTGCTCCACAGGGAACCTGCTTCCTCCTCTCTCTCTGCCTGCCTCTCTGCCTACTTGTGATCTCTGTCAAATAAATAAATCTTTTTTGAAAAAAGGAGGAATATCCAGATTATAAGGAGCTCCTAGAAACTAAAAATATTAAGGTTAGAAGACAGTTAAGACCATCTCCTAGAAAGCAAAGAAACAGAGAGAGAAAACAGTAAAGTATAAGGGAAGTAGGTGATCAGTCTAGGAAATCCAACACCGATCGAATGGGAGTACTAGAGAGAACAGGAAATGTGGTGGGAAGGGAATTACAAAATACTGACAGAATTAACGTTAATACCAAAAAATTACAAAAAGAATTCATCCTGAGGGACCTGTTTCCAGATCAGTATGGCCTATGGAGTACCTAAGAGAGCAAATGGCAAGGGAACCCAGAGTAAGGCACATCATGCTCAATGTCAGAACACCAGTGATGAAGAGTAACAGTTTAAAAAAAAAAAAAGAGTAACAGTGTTAACTCCCTACCAGGCTTATTTTGTGCCAAACAATGTTTTGGGCTTTATGTGTATAAGCCCATTCAGTCTTCATAGAAAAGGTAGGTACTATTAGACCTTACACACACACACACACACACACACACACCCCTAAAGCATGTCCAAGATCACATGGCTAGTAAGCAGGGAAGCATGAATTTCAGTAGTTCTAAAAGATTTTAAGCATTTAGAAAAGAATTTAAAAAAAAAAAAAAAAGGTTCACAAATGAAGGTCAAGAATCAAAATAGCATCACACTCCAGTAACACTGGAATTTAAAAGGTGATATTGCAAAGGCGCCTGGGTGGCTCAGTGGGTTAAAGCCTCTGTCTTCGGCTCAGGTCATGATCCCAGGGTCCTGGGATCGAGCCCCGCAGAGCCCCGCATGGCATCGGGCTCTCTGCTCAGCAGGGAGCCTGCTTCCCTCTCTCTCTGCCTGCCTCTCTGCCTACTTGTGATCTCTCTCTCTGTCAAATAAATAAATAAAATCTTTAATTCCTTCAAAATATTAGGGGCAAATTAGTTCCAAAACACCAGTCAAATATGATGGTAGAATTAAAGGCATTCTCAGGCATACTAGGTCTCCAAAAAACTTACCTCCCGTAGATTGATTCTTTCACAGAAAACTGCTGAAGGATGTGCTCTACCAAAACAAGGAAGGCAGAAAAAAAGGCAGGCAAGGGCGTCAGGAAACAGGAGGTCTAACACAACAGAAAGTTAAAGGGAGTAAAAGGTAAAGGTAAAGGGAGTCTGAAAGACATGGCTCCACAACAGGCCCAAGCATCAAGCAAACCACACTGGAACAGGAAGATGGAAAACTCTAGGAAGGAAATCTCCAAGAAAAGCAGCAGCTCACGCAGATCTGACCAAAGGAAAAGTGCTCTGAGAGACTGGAAGAAACAGATTCTGAGATATTCCAGAAAAAAATTTTTAAAGGCAATGAATAACTCCAGGAAATAAAAAAATAAATTTCATTATACTACCTGGCTCAAATGTGGGCAATATTTACAAGGTCAAAGCCATAATAGCCATAATAGAAGCCTGGTTTAAACACAACTGTATAGGTAAAATAAACATGGTGGGGGGTGCAATAAAACAATATTAATTTAATTAATTAATTATATAAATATGTATTTTTATATAAAGATATATAAATAATATAACAATCAATTAATTAATTAATATTTGCTAAGTGCTTCTTTTTTAAGATTTTATTTTTTTATTTGACAGAGAGAGACACAGTGAGAGAGGGAACATAAGCAGGGGGAGTGGGAGAGGGAGAAGCAGGCTTCCCGCCGAGCAGGGAGCCCGATGCAAAGCTCGATCCCAGGACCCTGGATCGTGACCTGAGCCGAAGACAGACGCTTAAAGACTGAGCCCCCCAGGCGCCCCACTAAGTGCTTCTTATATTACAGATACTGTTCTAAATGTTTTTCATGTTCTTCACTATTTAATCCTCACAACAATCTCATGAAATAGAAACTACTGTTTTCCCTCATATTACAGATGAGAAAACTAAGGTACAGTGAAGTAAAGAAACTTGCCCACGGTCTCACACTAATAAATGGGACAGTCAAGAAAGACTCAGACTCGGACAGCCCGTAGGAAACCTTCATCTTCCACACAAGTCAACAGAGAAAAATAACCAGCAGCAGAAGCAAGTTATTACACAGAAATAGGGATGAAAGGGCCGCAAGAAATAGCCAAAAGACTTAAATTAGGGAATCAAGACTAGGGAGACAGGAAACAGGGGATGGCTGGTTTTCTTCATAATCCTTGTAACACTATTTAAAATGAGGCGGAACTTTTACTCTCAGGTTTATATTAAGCATAAAGCAGAACTGCACACTGTCAAGGGGGGGTGAGCTTTATAGTAGGAACGGTATTTCCCAATACAAGTTAAAAAAATAAAAGAGGTGGGTGCCTGGGTGGCTCAGTGAGTTAAGCCTCTGCCTTCGGCTCAGGTCATGATCTCAGGGTCCTGGGATCGAGTCCCACATCAGGCTCTCTGCCTGCCTCTCTGCCTACTTGTGATCTCTCTCTGTCAAATAAATAAATAAAATCTTAAAAAAAAAAAAATAGGGGCGCCTGGGTGGTTCAGTGGGTTAAAGCCTCTGCGTTCAGCTCAGGTCATGATCCCAGGGTCCAGGGATCGAGCCCCGCATCGGGCTCTCTGCTCAGCAGGGAGCCTGCTTCTACCTCTCTCTCTGCCTGCCTGTCTGCCTACTTGTGATCTCTATCTGTCAAATAATAAATAAAATCTTAAAAAATAAAAGAGGAAAAAAGTTTTAAAAGGCACATACAATGAGATGCTAACACACAACCCCCAGAATGAACAGAAGCTGTAGAAACTGACAATGTCTTACTAAGGGCAAAGAAACAGAGGTACCAGAATACCACCACTTAGAATGGACAATGGTGCAAACCACTAGGAAATTCACAACTATTAAGACTGAACATACACCCTGTGACCCGGCAATCTGCTCCTAGATATAATTTCCAAACAGTAAGCGTGTACGTATATGCACCAAAAGGCCATGTTCATAACCCCACTATCCGTTCCAAACACTGGGAACAATCTAAGTGTCCATCGACAGGTGTGGATAAATGGTGCTATTTTTATGTATCATACTCTACAACAAGAGATCAGTTACTGCACACATCCAAAGATGGATGAATTTCACACACACAACATTGAGCGAGACCAACCAGAAATAAAAGAGGGCTTCCTGTGTGATTCCATTGATAGAGAAGTTCAAAAATAGGTAAAACGAATCTAAGGTAGCAGAAATAAGAACGATATTGGAGACGGCGCTGATAGTCGCTAGGAGGAAACATGAGGGAGCCTTCTTCTGGATGCTAGAACCATCCTGACCTTGAGCTGGTTGATAGTTACATGGGTGTTCTCATTTTGGAAATATGCAATGTTCTCAACACTCCCGATTGAAGCGTATTACAGTGTATCCGTTCCACCCAAAAAAAAAAAAAAAAAGATTAAATTGATGGGTTCAGGTTGGGACCTTGGGAGTTCCAGGAGCCCAGAGGCCGTATACACTATTCCAGAGCCCCCCACCCCCGCCCCCCCAGAGAGGACCGGACTAGAACAAGGAATTAACTTGTTAGCCTGATGGCCTGAGTCATCAGTTAACGATAACAGTAATTACAGCAATCACTTTTACTGTAACTTTTGCAGAGGACCAGGCCTAGGCTATGCACCTCGAAGGGACTTGCTCATTCAAACGTCATAGCCGCGGAACGCATTTAGTACCGCGAATAGCCCCATCTAACAGATGAGAAAATCAAGGCTTAGGGAATGATCGCACACCCAGTACGTGCAGAGGAGCAAGATGGCAGACTGGAATTTAACCTCAGCCCCTCCCTATGCCAACCTGCCTCCGGAGGAAACTGTTCCTTACCCGGAGACTGCCGGGCAGAATCTTCAGATGGCTTGTGAAGGCCCAGAATGTGCCAGATTGTGAGGGTGCACAGTGAGGGTGATTTGTTCATGTTCACTAACTCATGAGGACTGACCGCGGGCCAGGGCTCTCAGCAGCCCCTGGGGAGGCCCAAGACCTGTCTGGACACCAGTTCCCACGCACCCCCCCCCCCCACTAAAGCTGGGCTGGGAAGTCGAGGACAGGGGTGGAAGACAGGGCTCCGTGTGACCAGAGGGAGCTAAGTTTGCTCCCACCCCCAAGCTGTTCACTTCCAAATCAAGAAGGTTAAAATCACCACCTTCTCCCCAGATCTGTTCGTGCACATCCCCCCCCCCAATCCAGCTTTTGTCTTCCTTCTCTGCCCCTCCGGATTGATCCTAGCAGCCCAAGCCTCTCCCAGGCCCCCAAACCCTGGCTGCCTCCGTCCTCCTTCCCCGGTCACTCACTGTCACCTCCCCAAGCCGCCTCCTCACCACTATCTACCAGACAGCCTCCAGCTGGCAACCCAGACTAATTCTGTGAAATGCTTATTCTGAAATAATTTCAAACTCCAAGAGAAGTTTGAACTAGCACAATGACCTGCCATATGACCCTCCCCAGGTCCAGCCGTCGTGAACTCTCTCACCCTCTATGTTACCCGGTGTCCGTGATTTATCGGTGTCTCCCATACACAGATAAATTACAGATACTACTTTTTCTCTTCCCGAGCCATTCCTGAGTCAGCGGTGGCCATCGCATCCCCTGTCCCTAAGCATGTCAGCGTTCTTACTTCCAAAAAGCAAGGGCATTCTCTTCCAAAAGCACTGTATAGTTATCAACTTCATGAGACCTACTATTGATCTGATACTATCAGCTAATCTACAGCCCATACTCCAATTTCATCAATTGCCCCCAGGATATCCTTTAGAGCAATTTCTTCCTTGATCCAAGATCCAATCGCAGGCCATACGTCACCTTTTGCTGTCACATTTTTTTCTGTCTTTTAATCAGAAACAGTTCTTGGCCTTCCTTTGTCTTGTATGCCGCGGACACTTTTCTTTTTTTAAGAGTCCAGACCCTTTCTGTAAAACGTCCCTCACTTCGAATCACTACCTCCTTTTAAGACCCTCAACTGCCTTCTCATTCCTCAACGTGAAATTCCAAGACCTCAATACTGGCCTTCGGGGACCTGCAGAGTCCCCCTCCTGCCCTATCCCCAGCTCGTCACTCCCTCCCCCCACCCGCCCACTGCCCTGCTCCTAGCGACCCTCACTCCTGGAAGCCCCTCACTCCAGCTCAAACAGACCTCGGCCATACTCTTTCTTTTACAGCCTGTACCTCTATTTAAAATTATTTCCTTCATTTCCTTCGCTGATTTGTGTGCTCACTGCCCAGCCCCCACACTAGGATGGGAGCTCCAAGGAGGGCAAAGATTTTTGTCTGGTCATTGCCGGATTCCCAGAACCAGAGCAGAGCCAGAGCAGTGCCTGGCATTCGGGACGCACTTGGAAATGGTTTGCTGAACCATTTGAACAAGAATGGAAGCGCTTGGATTGACAGCCAAAGAACCGGCAGGCTCAGAGAGCCAGAGGGCTGGGGAGGCCCCTCTGGAGTCCAGAACCTCCCCCAGGCCTCTGCTGTGCTTGGGGCTGGAGGAGGAAGCACCAGCACATCTCCTTTATCTCTTGATCGCATCACTCCACCATCCAGTCCCACTGATTAATCTCTTTAAATCAATCCCAGTAGGCCGACAGGCTGGATTCCAGAGATAGAGCTGATGCACCCGAGAAAAGGCCCGAGGCCCCCTCCCTATTGTCCACTGGCCAGTCCAAAGTGCATGGCCTCTCTCTCCATACTGATCCCTGGGTTCCACCCCCCATTCATGTATCTTCCAGGGCCCAGCCGGCCCCAGGAATGGGGGCAGGGAGAATAAACATCCAAGTACAAAATCCTGCTAATAGGTCTTTAATTGCAGCCTGAGGAGGACTAGAGTCCAGGCCTCCCAACCCCAGAGCAGAGAGGCCAGGCTACCAGGTGCTTGTCACTTACTTGTCCATTTCACTGACTCCTGCTAACATTTAAGGGCTCACTGGCTACAACAATACTCAAGGTTATGGGGAAAGTAATGGCTACCCAAAGCTTTCATTCTTGACCTCCCTCCTCTTCTGCCCAGGAAAGGGCAGAACCCCTCAGCCTAGACCCATGACACAGGAAAAGCATCTTCTCCTGGACATCCTCACTCACCACAATCCCCGTCAACACCTGCTGAATGGAGTCATGCAGCCCAGCCCAGAGCTCTCGGGCAACTCCCTCTGCCTAGAAGAGCTAGATACACAGGCACTCCCACCTACTCCGCAGAGCAGACTGGGAAGGGGTCCAGAGATAACCTAGCCTCTCACTGCCTAGCTGTGTGACCCAGGGCACAAGGCTCAGCCTCTCCCAGGTTCCCAGAACAAAAACAAACAAACAAAGATGGGGCTGATAACGCTGGCCAGACCTAAGTTGCTGACAGCCAAGTAGGAGAAGCGCCTCAAAGAGAAAATTTAGCACCTGCACCCAGCAAAGAAAGAGGGGGAGGGGTGCTGGGTTGAGGAATTTGTAATCCACCCCACCCAAGCAGTGAATGGGAAGCAGCTCTCCACCTCCAGGCTAATGGGATTAGCACAGGGCTGGGCTTTAGGCGTTGGCCTAGGGTCCAGGGTCTCCCAGCAGCCACTCAGCGCCCGCCCTCCGGGCCTTCCTTCCCAGGTGAGCACAGGCCAGCCAACTCTTCCCAGAGCCTGCCTGCTACTTCCTCCATGACCTCAGCGGCCAAGCACGCAGAAGTCAGGCAGCTCCTAAAGCAGGAGGCCCAGAAGACAGGCCTTTGCAGGCACGTCCAGCTGGACTTCCTCCTCCTGCCTGCTAGTCGCCTCCTGCCTCAGCCTCCCCATCGACCCCATGGATGTTAGGTAGTCTGCCGCGGGGCCCTGGCTCGCAGGAGGCAGACCCAGGCACCCCTTGATAGGGGCTGTTTGCACTGCTGCTCATTAGGCACTTGGCCTCTAGTCAGGCAGGAACCAGACTAGAGATGGGGCGCCCTCTCCCTGGCTGGGGGAAGGCAGAAGGCCAACCAGGAAGATCCAGGCTCTGACTCCCAGGCTGAAGAACTTGGTCCTCCACCACCCTCGCTCAGGACTGAATGACCAGATGAGCTTAAAAGACACGCGAACACAAAAATTACCGTGGCCTCTGGGGGCACGCAAAAGGGGATGGCCCCAGCGGCCCTTTGTACCCCAGGGCCGCCCAGACCCCACCTCTAGAATCCCAGCACCCCTCCTCTAGAATCCCAGCAGCACTCCTCCTCGCCCACAGCACACATTTGAGAGAAAATCGTAGCCCTGAACACGGACCCCTGGGCAGAAATGTGGCCACAGCTCCTTGCGGGGGGACACCAGCGCGCCCTGAGGCCAAGACCCAGTCCTCGTGCCCCCCGCGGGCAGGGATGTATGCGCTGGCCGCCCTGCGAGAGCCCCTCCCCTGCCCAGCACTTCACAAAGGCCCTTTGTCCCGCCGAGCCCCGGGACTCCGGTTCCTGAAAAGTTCCATGAGAAAAATCAAAGAGGCAAAACCGGGTGAGCGCGGCCTCGCTCGAGCGGGCAGGATCGGTGGGACAGGGCCAGGGAGGCCACAGGCATCCCTTCCAACGCTGAGGGCAGAGTCGGCGGCTCCCGGAGAAATAGCAAGACTCCCAGTCTACACTCTGGGAGTGGGAGAAGTGGATTTTTTTTTCCTTCAAGTGAAGCATAGGACGCCTGGCGAAGAAACTGGAGGCAGCCAGGGAGGAGGGACCGGGTGTACTTCGGCGGCAGGTCTGGAGGTCCCCTGGTCTCCCTTCCCACCCTGCCCGACTGCAGCGGCCGTGGCCAGCTCAGGACAAGCTTCTCCTACCCGGGTGCCATCCTTAGCAAGCCTGAGCGGCCCTCTTGGAAAATGGCAGAGGCCTCCGGGCCCTCTCCGCCACCTCCTCCCGCGGTTCCATGTCAGACCCAAGGTTTTCCCTCCGCTGCTCGGAGCCGACCAGATCCGCTCCCAAGCCGCTTCCTTCCCCGAGCTCCGGGATGGCAGTGGCCCAGTTTCTGCACCCCACCGCGCCGCGCGCCCTCCGGAGAACACCGGGTTCCTGGTGCCGGAGCTGCTGCGCTCCTGCCGGGTGTGAGTTCTGGGACAGCCGCTCTCCTCCCGCGAGTGTCCGCCCTCCGGCTGGAGGCCGAGATCTCCGCCCTCCCCACAGCCCCAAGGCTGAGGGCTGCCCGGAGACCCCGCGCGGTGCGAGTGGAGGAGCTGGAACGGAACCGGGACCCACCAGCGCCGGGCAAGGGCGTTTGCCAAGAAAAAGATCCGAGCTCGGGGAACGGGTGTCTCAAAGGGTGTGGAGCTGGTTTATTCTTTTCTTGCCCAGATTTTGAAAACCCCAGCCTGGGCTGGAGCCGCAAGGGCCCCGGGGTTTCGCCCCCGGTGGCTCGGATTTCGGCAGACGCGTGTGCTCTGGGAGGGCACCGGCGCACCGGGGAAAGCAACCAAGCCGCGCACCCCTTTCGGGTCCTCGGTACTGGCCTCTGTCCTGGGCCCGGGAAGCTGAGCCTGCCCTCACTCCCGTGGACCCGCCGAAGGAAAGGGAGGTGCCGCGTCCCTGCCGAGAACGCCCAGGAACAGGCCGAGCAGTTTTTCCCGGGCCTCCCTCCCCAGGATCCCGCGGGGACCGGAGGGGACGGCCACGGCGCGGGGCACTTACCCGGGTGCGGGTGGAGATTGAGGCCGGCCATGTACTTCCCGGGCGGCAGCGGGCCGGGCAAGCCAGAACTGGGCAGGCGTCCGGCCGCAGCGGTGCCCACGCGGTGGCTGTCCATAGCCAGGCCGGACAGCAGCGGCGGCGGGGGGCCGTGCACGGACCGCGGGGGCCCGAAGTCTCGGCCATCCATCCTCCGCGGGAGTGCCGCAGCCAGCCCCCCACCCGGCCCGCGGGCCTCGCTCAGTGGGACCTAAAAGTTCGGCCTCGGCGTAGTCCCAGAGTCCTCGGGCGGCGGGGGCTCCGCGGCGTGCATGGCGGCGGCGGCCAGCGGGGCTTACGCTCGGCTGCGGGCCCGCGGCCCGGGGCGCACAGACGGCCGGCGGTGGGGCCCCTCCGGGCGGCCAGGCGGAGCTGCGGGAGGCGGCGCACACGGCGTCTTGGAAGGGAGAGGAGACGGGCCGCAGAAGAAACGGGGGGGGGGGGGAGGGGAAAAAGGAGGGGGGGGGAAACAAAGTTTCAGAAAGTCGTCTTGCCGTTCGGGGTCGGGGACTGCGGATCGGGTGGCCAGAAATTAAATCGGGGGTAACCCCTTTTCCATAAAAAGTAAAAATCCATGCTCCTTCCTCCGGCGGCTTCAGGCTCCCGGGCACTCGGCTCGGGAAGTGGCCGGCGGTGCGCAGCGCCCCAGCCCAGACTGGCTCGGCGGCTCACGGGTCCTCCCGAAACTGGGGAAGGCCCCTCAGCCGCGCCCCGGCTGCATAAATACAAAACCTCCCAAGTGGGACTGATTCCTGGGCGTCACATGCTGCAGGGTTTCAAACCGTGAAACCTTTTCCACGAGCAGTTCGAAATCTCTCCCTAAACCCTGTGTCACTATCTGATCCGGAAAGTTTAATATTTAACCTTCTTGGCCCCTGGCCTACCTTTTTTGAGTCTGCTTTCCCTAAACTCGCCCTGAGCCACCAATTAGCGTTTTTTTGGTTGTTGTTGTTGTTGTTGCTTTGCTTTTTCGGGAGAGAAGATGCAAAGCCGGTTTATTATTTTTAAAGAGACTCCGTGCCTCCTCCCGCCGCCGCCCCCCCGCCCCGGGCCACTGTGAGTCGCAGAGTCTGAGTACAAGGACCCGAGACGTGGCATTCTCGCCCGAGGACTGGAAAGAATCCTTCAAAACAAGCTTTGGTTTCATTTTCCAACGCCTTGGCCTGGGAATCCTGCAGCCCGAGGACGTGGCCTGGCACGGGGGATCTGGGGGGAGGGGGCGGTCAGAGGGGAAGCAAGGGGCTCGAGGGTCTTGCTCCTACCCTAGCTTACCCCCCCCAACCCAAAAATAATCTACAAAGAAAACCTTCGCAACGCGGGCAGACCAAGGGGCGCCTCCCCCAGCGTTGGGTAAATCCCCCTGTAGTTCCAGTTTAAAGCTGTTTGTTTAAAAGATTTGTCCTTTGCCGATTCCCATGGGGGCGGGAGGGGGTCTTGGAGCCAACCGTGCCCTCGCTCTCCGTCTGCCCGCAGCAGCTCGGATTCCTGATTCTGGGAGGCCCGGGCGCTCCTAGAGCCGCCGATCCACGCCAAAGCCACCAGCTCCGGGTGCCCGCCCCGAGCCCCGCGACCGGCGCCCAGCCCCCCGAACTGCAGACCCCCTCCGCCGCAAACCCCCCGGCCTCCTTCTCCAGCCTCCCTCCCCAACTTTGCTAAGGGTGCTTATTTTAACCCGGTTTTGGTTACAAACACCCCCTTCCCTCCCTCCCTCGCTCACTCCCATCAGGCTCTGGTTACCAGATCCGCGTTTACTTTGGAAAAATCTAAGATCGCCACATCCGAGGATACATGTCTTAAGGAGGCGATGAGCTTTCCGTGATTTTTTTTTTTTAATGTTCTTTGTGTAGCTTTCTTTTTTAAAAGGTAGCGCTTCGGAAGCTGCCCCGACGCCCCACTTTGGGGAAGTCGAGGTGAAGGCCCCCGGAACACCCTCGCTCTAGTCGAGAAGCTGGCTCGGCCATCTGCGGGCTCCGCTGCGTTCCCTCTACTTTTCTCCCCCTCTTAAATGCAGTTAAAATGGCTGAATTCCGGCTTTTAATTAAAAACAGCCTATAATCGAAAACGTCTCGGCGTCCCTGGCTCCCCCGCCGCCTGCCGGGAACCGAGAAGGGAACCGACGCCCCTCAGCTCGGCTAGGCGGGCTGGAGCGGGGCTGGGGGCTGAGGGCTCAGGTGGGCGCCCGAGGCACCGTGGCCCGCCCCCACCCTTCCCAGGGTGCCCCCACCTCGCCGACGCCGGTCCCCGATCCAGCTCTTGCGGGCCGGAGAGCTGCGAGGATCCCCCCGCGCACCCCGAGGGGGAGGCGGGGTGGGGGGGTCAGCCGGAGAAGTTTGGAGACCGTCGCGCCCGGCCAGGGACTGACGGGCGGCCCGGCGGCGTACCTGGCGCGGCGGGGCTCCCGGCTCCCGGCTCCGGTGACTGCGACTCCGGTGGTGGCCCCGGCTCCCGGCGCGGCTAGGCGCCCGTGCTGCCCGCCATCCCGCGGCTGCTGCTCCCCTTCGCCACCCGCAGCCGCCTCACACTTTTTGCCCGCCTTTCCTTTTTTTGGTAGAAAACCGCTCCCCGGGCCGAGCGCTCGGCGCGCCAACTCCTCCGCCCTCCCGCGGCCCGGCTCCCGCAGCCCCCGGAAAAGCCAGCTTTCCTCCCGCCGAGCTCCCCGCTTTTTAATAAAATCCAGGTAGCGCCGGTTTAAAGAATCCCAAATCTCCATATACAGCCCGGGATTGGAAAAGGTACATTACACAACCCCCCTTTCAAGTTCCTCTCGCTGGATCTAAAAAAAAAAAAAAAAAAAAAAAAAAGCCAGCGGGAGGGGGGAGGGGGCGGCTGGGGGAGGGGAGTACTCTCCAGCAAAGAAACACGCATTGTTCCCGGGCGCCCGCCTTCCCCCCCCCCCCACCGGCCCCCGGCCTCCATCTATTGGCCGCGCGCACCGCCAATCACGCGCATGTAAACACCTTGGCCCTCAGCCATTCCTATAAAACCAATTACGGACCAAGGGGCTCCAGCAGTTTCCAGGCTCCCCACGGCGGGGCTGAATGATCAAAACTGGTGGTGAGAATTTTTCCCGGCCGTTTCTAGGCAGCCCTCCCCCTCCACCAGCTCGGACCCCCCCCCCTTTCCTCCC
>PISX010003832.1:0-130853 GCA_004024625.1 Mellivora capensis
AAAAAGAATAAAAATCAGAATTAGACCTATCAATACAAAGAACAAACTGATGGTTGCCAGAGGGGAGGGAAGGATGGACAATATGGATGAAGGTTAGTGGGAGATACAGGCTTCCTATTATAGAATGAATAAGTCACGGGCAATAAAAGGTACATGAGTTGTGATACTAGTGATAACAGTCAGTGATACTGCAGTAGTGATGTATGGTGGCAGATGGTGGCTACCCTTGTGAGCACAACATAATATATAAACTTGTCGAATCACTGTGTTATACACCTGAAACTAATGTAACATTGCGTGTCAGCTATACTCAAAAACAAAAGGAACATAAATTATTTGGTTCAAACAAGGACAGGCAGACTAATAGATTTCCAAGTCTAGGTTATATGGTAAGTAGAGATCTGAATTAGAATTCTTATTATTAATACTGTAACTTTTTGCCAATTGTTATGTGATTTTTAATGAAGTGTGAAATTTTAATTGATTATTTACCGATTGATTTATGAAGAATTAAGTGTGAGTAAACTTAAAATTTTCCTTCACCTTCTTTAAGTGTGGACAGTGGCAGAATATGTTCTTTCAGACATGTAATTCTTTAAAAAAAAATCTGAGACCAGCCCAGTGCACGATTAGATTAGCACTGTTAGAGTAAGCCCCTAATTGTAATTTTGTTGTGGTTCTAAGGTAGAGCAGACTTTAGATTTGGTATGTCTAATAACTCAAAATGATACATGTTCATCTCTGCAAAGTTACATAGGATCTTCATTATTAATTTGTATTTTATCTTAACAGAATCTTAGTATCAATTGGTGAATCATTTGGGGTAAGTATTTTCTTTCTATGAAATATAAGGGAATGCCTGTAACTATAAAAGAAATTGCAGATTTCTGTGACTTGAATTGACATATACTATTATTCAAACACCTCAGCAAGGCATGTTGCATAGAATTTAGAAGATTAATAGCAGACCTATTTTCAAATCAGATTTAATTTCAAGTTATACTCATAATTGGTGATTTTCAAAGTGGTTTTCTAAACATCCTTTGAGATTATATAATACCTTACATATATTTTTCCAAGCCATCTGTTCCTTGTCACTTGAGCTTCTACATGGAGCCACTCATTACTCACAAATGGTGTCTTGCTTCCTTCAGAGCAAGAAGAGAGAGAGGGAAAGTGGGAGATACAGAGTAGAGCAAAATGAAATCACAGTCTTTTTGTAACTAATATTAGATGTGATAATCCATCACTTTTGTCATATTTTTGTCAGAAGCAAGGTAACACTAGGTCCCACCCACACACTCAGAGAAGAGAGGATTACATGAGTGTAGAAACTAGAAAGATGAGGGTTAGTGAGACCCATTCTAGAGTCTGCGTATCCCACTGCCCCAAATATAACCAGAGAAAGATAATAGTTTGTATACTAAAAGACCGAATGTTAAAATATATATTACAAATAGTAAATGCTGTGACATTTAGCTCAAGGTAGGCTGCAGCTGTCAAGTTTCACAAAGGACATGTTGTGGGACCACATAAGAAGGTTTGGATCTGAATATGTATAGAGTTAGTGGTCCTCAAACTCTTCTGCTTGCAATAGCCGCTAAAAAAATTGGGAAAATGTTATATGAACCTACATGTTTTAAAGCTGATAACTAAAAATCTTATCATAAATTTAATACATATATAGAAATTTAGTTTCATATTATATATTTGCTCTAAACATATTTCCATCAAAACCTGTTTTTGCATTTAATGTTTAGAAAACTACCTCATTTATGGGTACTTAGTTGAGCATTTAACTCTTGATTTCTGCTCAGATCCTGATTTCAAGGTTGTGAGATTGAGCCCCGGGTCAGGCTCCATACTCAGTGTGGAGTCTGCTTCAGATTCTCTCTTCTGTTCCCTCTGCCCCCTCCCCTGCTCATGAGCACACACACTCTCTCTATAAATACTTATAAATAAGCAAATAAAAATCTTTAAAACAAAAAAACACACAAAAAGAAAATTGCCTTATTTAATTTTTAGAAAAGAAAGATTAATTAGTAAAGCTAAATCTCGCTGTCAAATCAGTCAGTCAAGTCAGACCTAATTTCTACCAATAGTCTGGTTTCATTTTTTAGTTCAGATGAACAGGTTCATACACATCCCTGAGGTAATCCCCTCAACTCCAGTTCTAAAGTAGATAAATAAGAAATAGAATTTTTCTATGTGCTTGTCCTTGGATAAAATAAGGTATTGCATCCCCTTTGATATTTATTACCAAAGCTTTCTTTACTTTGCTGTGACAAGATTCTCTCTCAAGAGATATAGATCTCAAATCATCTCTAGTAATAATGAATGGACTCAAAATCTTTTGATTTTTTATTTATAAAACTATGAGTTAACATTTTAATAAATACTGTATCAGTAATGTTTTAAAATATATAAACTATATACTTGTCAACATAATATTCCTAAAGTGAGTCCAAAATAATGATTGACTAGACATTTCACTTCTTACTAGATTCTTGTGTTATTCTCTCTGGTTACGCCCTCAAACAAACAAACAAAACCCACAAGGTTCTAGAAAGCCATTCCAACTTTACATGCTTCTGAAAAGTAGTCCTGGTTTTCTGTGTGGGTCAGTTCCAAAAATGAGGAACCAGGAATTTCAGAGTGGTAGTCAGAGTTCTTGGAGGAAGGAGGGGAGCCTCATAGAGAGAGACAGGAAGATATTTAATTGGAACAGAGTTAGGTGTACTTACTGATTCCAAGATTTTTCCAAATTTCATTTGATACACTAAAGCAGAAAATTAAAATGTATATATGACCTCTGCCTGATTTTTGATACCCCTCAACTATAATTAAGGGTTGCTAACTACGAAATGCTGGCATTTAATGATTTAAAATAAATAATTTTGTAATTTGTAGACTTCTGAGAAGTTCCAGAAAATAAATCAGATGGTGTGTAACAGCGACCGTGTGCTCAAAAGAAGTGCTGAAGGCAGCAACCCTCCTAAACCATTAAAAAAACTACGCTTTGATATTGAAGGATCAGATGAAGCAGATGGAAGGTAGGAACAGTTGTAAAATGTCTTTCAGTAGCTGAGCTGGTCATGTGGAGAAGCCAGAGTGCCGGCTCTGCTCGTAACTTCCACCAGACCCTTTTATACCAGTTTTATTTGGAAATTGTGAAGATTGCTCAAAAAAATAGGAATGTATCCCACAATTAACACCATTGAAATCATATACTATCTACTGAAATTCAGTGAACATATCAGATATTAACAATCTGATTTTTTTGACCTTTTTAAACAAAGCCATTAATAAAATTTTGTTATGATTAACATTAGATTTTTAAATGCTTACCCTTGAAAAAAGCTACTGTGTTTTATAAGAATCACAGACAAAATGCAAAAGATTATAAATTTGTGATGGTTTGTATTTTAGATGGTTTATAAACCTCTGAAATTAAAAGCTACTCACTAAAATAAGAGTATAAAATAAGTCATTGGAACCACCATAGTTATTGAAAATTTGAGCTTTGAACTTATGCATATACGTATGAAATATCTTCCCTTTTTTAAATCTGCAGTAAACACATCCCAGGGGAGTCCAAATTTCAACAGAAACTGGCAGAAATGAGTAAGTACTTATCATCTCACCCTACATAAATGAAACCATGTTTATATAGCAAAAAACCTTTTCGTGTTTTAAAGGAATAAATACATATAATTCCCTAAATTAGCACTTAAGATGTAATCCAATCAAGAAAATAGTATTTACCTACAGGCATTTGTGGATTAAATGTGTGATGCAAAACGAAATCTTTACCTTTTCTAAAATCTTTAGTGCAGGAATACTAAAAAGTGAAACCACATCTTCAGCATGAATGGCTATGGTTAGAAATACCTCAAGGGAGCAAAACTATAATGAGGAGCTCTTTAAGAGTGTTGGATAACTTTATTATAAATTTAATTATAAAATTAGCATATAGGAACATCATCACCCTCATTTGAAAAATAACTTTTTATTCTATTATTGAACTTCTCCAATTTGCAAGTTTTGAAAACAATGTCAAACAAAAGTTTTCCATTACCGGAAATCAGAATTTTGATAAAGAGCGCCAGATCATTTTCCAAGTTATGCAGAGTGACATAGATTTGGGATGTTAAGGCAGATGGGATTCTATCCTAAGCTACCCTAAGTCTGTAGAAGATTAACCAAAGTAGAATAGTTGGAAAGTACTTACAGAAGAAGCAAACACGTACTGACTACTCCCGGGTTATCCCAGGGACAGAGCTGTGGTAGTGAGTGTGACGTTTCCTGATCGTCTGCTACCAGACCCGTCGGCAGGATGAACAGCTGGTACTGGGAAGAAGACAAGTCTTTTGGAGACAATGAGGACTCAAACTCTTAGTCTAGGCCATAGGACATGTCAGTAAGAGCAAAATCAGGGGCGTCTCTAAACATGTGCCCGTAAATACTAAGTATTTAAAGTATAAAGTATTTAAAAGAATGCTTTTGATTTTTTAAAAACCTTTCTCTTTATGTATGTTCTTTTAAAGAGAACAATCAACACTAAATATACCAAGAGCTTAAATGTTTTGCTTATAAATGAATCTCTGTTTTGGATTTTACATTGACTGCTCTACATCTGTTTGAGCTGTGAATTAGTCGGTGGCATTTCTGCTCAGTACATGAAAATAGACACAAAGATTTTGACCAAAATGAAGCCTTGAAAAGGAACATTTGGAAGCATTTTGAAGCTCACAAATACACATTTTTAAAGGAGCAGAAAGCCATAAAAATATGTTTTCTTAGAGAAGAGTTTAGTTGCTGTGTTGGGCCCATTTTCCAGCGGTGCCCTTTGCCAGGTGGTTCAGATGCCAGGCTGGAGTTCAAGGTCTTTATGGGGTTGCAAATTGGAAAGAAGCAGCAGGAGTTTGAACCCCTAGAGCTAAGGAATTCTTCAGTTTTCCTCAAAGAATGACATTCGAAAAAGACCATCACACAGTGCTAGATTTCTCAGAGGGGAAGACTTAGAATTAGTCTTTTCTTTCTTTCCAAGTGTGAATTTGTGCTTCTTTGAAACAAAGAGCTTCTGCCCACCACTAAAATCAAGTTAAGAATTTTTAAATAACTTAAAAGAAGTTTTTCTGGTTTTGTCTATGTTGTAATTAATACTGTAATGTACTTTTAAAACGTTCATGTTGAAATTAAATGAGCCATGAGCTGCTGTCTTTGCAAGGCATCTCCAAGCACAAGGGAATTGCATGTGTTGAGAAGAATACTACTCATTTCAGCGATCGTTCTGGGCCAGCCCAGCATTCTGCTCTGCTGCAGGGCCACACTCAACCTTGGCATCTCTGCAGAAGTGGTCTGCAAAGTTGGGCACCGTGGAGTGTATGAGGCCACCTTTTGGTACAGAGAGAAGATGTTAGAATCTCTATTTTTAGCTCATCTATTCATATTTATTTGGGTTATGTGTGTTTTATAATTTAGACACAAACATAAATGGAATGCATATACACATACAAATTTAGTGGTACGTGCTTGGAAAAAATTCACATGATAAAAAACTTGGAAACCACTGCTTTGCCAGGCCGGGCACTCCATCAGTTTGGCACGAGAATAACATTTATGGCAGCCCCTTTTCAACTTACCTAGCACCATCAGTGCTAATAACATCTCTTCATCCTCTTTCCAGCATCTACCCGAACACGAATGCAGAAGCAAAAAATGAACGATAGCATGGATACCTCAAACAGGGAAGAAAAATGAGGGTCCCATGACCTCCGTGGGCACCGAGTACACCTCTGGCCTCATGGTCTCTCCCCGATCCCACTGTGTGACTCTCCCAGGTTCTGTTTACGGCCGCATTGAATACCTGTCTTCAGCTCTTCTGCTGGAATCCAGTGTGCGCACGCGCTTGAGCAGGGTGTGCATGCAGGGGATTCCTAAGCCGCTTGCAATGTCATAGTAAAATATACTTGTTATTGCACAAGATTGAAAATCTTGTGCAAATACTGCCATTTAAAAAGTTGTAGCGGATGTTTCCATTTCCAAAGTATAATTGCTATGCTCTACAAATGGGGAGGATGCCCTGGGAGTGGCGGTCCAAACAACCCAGGCCTATTTGAGTACTTTGTCTTTTCTTGTGGCATATATGTGATGTTTGCTATTATTTTTATTAATTTATATTTATATATTTTTTTAATTTAACATGAATGCCCTTAGAATATGTGTCTTGTCTTCCAAATGCAATTTGGCTGACTACTCCCCCTTCACCCAAATGATCCTGAGCTTTTCTGCTAAAACAGGTATTAGAAACTAGAAAAAAAATCACTAATTTTTACACATTAGATTTTAGTTTACTAATGGAATCTGATGTACTGTGTGCTTGTTTTTTAAATTTTAGTTTTTAAACACAAGCAGAAAACAAAGTATAAACAAATAATGTTGTCATACTACTGATACAGATTTCATATCTCAGGACTTGTAGGAATTAATTGATCCTTTTCTTCATCCAACTCGTGCTTTAAAAATGAGGGTTATTAATAGTACTCTTGGTTTTTATACCATTCAGATCACTGAATTCATGAAGTAACCATATAGTACTTGGAAAATCAAGTGTTCAGTTAGAGCTTTGCTACAGAGGGCCCTAAGACAGTATATCCCAAGTGCACTTTCTAATGTTTCTGGGTCCTGAAGAATCAAGATATAAAACAATTTTATTCCACAAACAGACTGTTAACTATAGGAGCCTTAGTTTTTCTTTCTTAGAGGTTTGTCTAATTGCATTTCAGCAATTATTCTGCCCTCCTAAATTTGGGAAGGGGTGTTTTCTCTGGAATTGTACATGTCTTCCATGTATCTTTTGAACTGGCAATTGTCTATTTATCTTTTTTTTTTTAAGTCAGTATGGTCTAACACTGGCATATTCAAAGCCACA
This sequence comes from Mellivora capensis, assembly GCA_004024625.1. Classification (NCBI taxonomy): domain Eukaryota; kingdom Metazoa; phylum Chordata; class Mammalia; order Carnivora; family Mustelidae; genus Mellivora; species Mellivora capensis. The sequence continues at coordinate 6,935 of PISX010003832.1, forward strand.
TCATTTGTACTCCAAAACTGCAAGTAATCAAAGGTCTTTGGGTTAGGTATTCATGTTTCTATCTGGTTTTGTGCAAAAGCTTCAAATGAAAACAGCTGTGTTCGAAAAACAGGCATTTTCCCCCAACACCTAAAGGTGTATTTAAACTATGTTGTGTGATTAACTTATTTAGAGATGGTATAATTTAAAATAGGTGATATTTAAGGTAGCATCAGCTAGCTTTTAGGAAAATCACTTTGTCTAAACTCAGAGTTCTTTTTAAAAAGAAATCTGGTCTTATTTGTTAGAAAATGAAATTTTATTTTGTGCTCAGTTAAGTTTCAAACTTATTTTTGGCAGTTATAACAAGGCACCAGGAAGCTTTCTCCCATCTCCTCATTAATTTTTGCATGAATATCATAAAAATCAGTTAGCTTTTAGGTCAAGGGCTACCATATTTCTGGAACTTTTGCTAATGAAAGTTCACGTTAGTTAGTGCCAGAATTTTAGGAACTTCAGAGATCTTGTATTGAGATTTCTTAAGTAAGGCTTCAGATACTGCTTTATCGCTTTTTTGTATTGGTTAAAACTGTACATTTAAAATTGCTATGTTACTATTTTCTACAATTAATAGTTTGTCTATTTTAAAATAAATTAGTTGCTAAGAGTCTTAATGGTCTGATGTATTCTTTGTATCAAGTGCCCTAATGTTCTCTTCTATATCTGAGTTCTCTCCTGATGTCTTATCCATTCTTAACCTTTAATTGGCTTCATATGCTGATGATCCCCAAATTTATTTCTCCAGCCTGGCCTCTTCATGGAGGTCAGAGCCCTCATAGCCAATAGAACTCTTGATTCTCACTCTCTTCCCCTCACCCCCTGAATTCTCAAAATAGAAACCAAAATTGAACAAAAGTACCTTGTTTCTACCCTAGTCTTTCCCTATTTTACCAGCCACTTACTTGGTCAAGCCAAAACCCTAAGAGTGAGTCATTTATCTGCTTTTGTTGAGGCCACCATTTTAGACGTCTAACTGGTTTTCACGTTCCCTCTCTTTCCACTTTACCTTTCAATTTAAGAGCAAAAATGACCCCTTTAAATTATAAATTGATTCACATTGCTACTAAGGTATTCAAACTTCCTACCATGGCCTGGGAAGTGGGCTCTCTCTGCTTTTGCATCCTCCTCTTGTGCTACTTTCTTCCTGCTAACTGTGCCTTAGCCACACTGATCTTCCCTCTCATAATACCAACACTCTCCCTACCTCAGGCTTTTCTACTTGCTGTTCCTTCTGTCTGCAGTGCTCTTCCCTGAGAATTTTGCATAGGTGGTTCTTTCCTTTCAGAGCTTATCAGCTCAGAGGCCTGCCTTGACCACACAAGCTAAAACCCTTACTCCGTATCATCATGTTACTCTCCTTCAAAAATGTAACAGCACTTATCACCATCAGAAATTGCCTTGTTTAACATGCCTGTTGCCTGCCTATTCATCCCTGCATCAACCTCCCTCCTCAGATGGGAAGCATCCATCTGGTTGAGCTAGAGCTCTAGCATCTAGAAGAAGCCCATATGTAATCCAAAAGAAAAAAAAGAATGTAATTTGCATATTTTTCCAAGTATATGGGAACAAATAATATTCTTTTTCTCTTTTAATATGTCATGTACTGAGTACCTACCATGTTCCAGGCACAGCTCTATGTGTGAGGGATACAGCAATGAATAAACAAACCTAAGATCCCCATCTCTGTGGAGCTTCCCAAATGATTATAGTTTCAGGGACAGGGAGCAAGTGAATAAATAAGCAATAGTGTGTCTATTGTATTAAGCACTGTGCAGAAAAGCATAGCAAAAAGGATAGGGAGTGCTGATCAGAAAGGAACTTAAGAATGTAAAATAGGGTGGTCAGGGAAAGACTCCCTGAGATGATCTTTGAGCAAAGCCTGGAAAAGGCCAGGAGTATGTTGTACAATGATGGGAAAACAGTCCACAGAGCAGAAAAGTCAGTGCCTAGAGGTGGGACCATGCCTGGGTACTTGAGGAACCATAAGGTGTCAGAGAAACATGGACAGTTGTGGGAGAAGGAATGGGGAAGCAAGAATCTCTGTTCATCTCATGCAAAGTTTATATATTAAAGGCCTTTCCTCCCAAACATCCCACATACATGTAGATATCACACGTCTACTGTCTTTTATCTGCAATTCTGAGATCTAAAAAGCTTAATAACCCAAGTCTGTGTGTTTGGTGACAAAGGTCACGTGATATCAAAAGCCTATCTATGACATAGAACTGTTTACAGCCTTTATCCCACTTACTAGGAATATTCTTGTTTGACTACAAAAATATTAATACATTGATTTTGGGAATCTAACCTAGGCCCTACTCAGGTATTACCTATTATGTGGTTTATGTTACCATATGTACTAAACTCCAAAAAAAACTATGAGATGTATCTGGTACCAAGGGTTTCAGATAAGGGAATACCTCGAATTTAAGTAATAGGAGTTCTCAAAAACAGGGTGGAAAGTGAAATTCTCTCCTCTCAGAACAGCAGCCTCTTTGTTCCTGAAGAAAGAAGGGCAAAGAACCTAGAGCAGGAAAAGCAGCAAGCATACCTCAGCAGACTGTATTTATGTTGGATGGAAATCTTACATGAAATGCATCTCTTAGGACAAGGCGAAATCAAGCAGCCTTTTTAACAGTAGAGGTTTTTAGTCTGGATGATAGAAAATTAATCACTCCCAGAGATGTAACATTCTAGCAGTTATAGCTCTTTACAATAAAAAGGACAAGTTCAAATTCATTTATTTATTCACTTCTCATTAGAGTTTGCTGGTGCAAATGGGGGAGAAAAACCCTATGTCCTAGTTCTATTACCATCTGGATGATTTCAAAGAAACTTGCCTGTCAAAGCATATTTTTGTTCCTCATTTTTGGGCTAGTGTCCATGGCATTAGTGATGATTCATTCAGTAGAATTTTCCTTTGGACTAAATATGTACTTTACGGGACAACAGGAAAACTTGCCTTTAAGAATAGCAAATTTGTACCACGAGTATAGCATCTTACATATAAATATATCTTGGCAATGCTGTATAATGTCTGAATGGAATTAAAACAAGCTCTTTTAATGTGAAGCTGGGTATTTTTGGAAATCTTTTTCTGTGCTTGTTATTTTGGGAATATGCTTATATACTAGCCTTGGCATATAAGATAATGACAATTTAATATGAAAGTTAAATTTATGCCACAGACCAAACTCACTTATTTCCTCAACAGAAAATGTCATGATTTCAATGGAATTTAGTGAGAGAAAATCAGTATGGTTTATGTCTTTATGCCTTGGCAAAGACTGAATTAAAGATAACAGGTATGATTTTTCATTTTTCTTTGCCATTTTCCCAACCTGTCTGTTGTAATAATAACATGGGGAGGGCTAATAAGATAGATCAAAAAAACCCAAAACAAAACAAGACTATGTAGTTTATAATTGTTTCATTATCACTGGTCAGGAATCCTGCCTCTAAGTAAAAATCATGTTTGGTCCAGAATAACTGGCAATTTCTCCAGGACTCAGCTGAAGAACATTAGCCTTTCATTTTAAAAAGCATTAAATGTTATCTTCACAAACCTCTACCAGCAAGACAACAGTATTCTTACAAAATCTTAACCCTCCTCTGTGTAAGCTGTATAGGATTTATACTAGAAGCACTTAATCATTGTGAACTTCCTTGAGTGAGCAGGAGGAAACAAAACTTAAGGATACAAAAATCTAAGATGAATTTATGTAAAGGATTCATTAATCTCTGGTGCAGTGTCATTATGAAGTGTACCTTTTCCCTCACATATCCCTAACTGAACAGCAAGGTTTCTGAGGCTCTCCAAACACTCATCTGTGTTGTGATCAGCTGCCGGCTGAAAGTGTTGTGATCCTTCCTATAGGAGTGTGGATGGCAAGCGTATCCTCAAAGACCAGAGAAAAAGGAATGCATTTTTCAGAGATACATCCACAGGACTCAACTGCCATCTCTCAGTTGGTCTAATTAGCACTTTCTTGTTTGGAATCCCAGATTTTAAGGGTTAAACAGTGATTTTCATACTTGGGTAAACATCAGAATTACTTGGGGAGCTTTTCAAATGTACTGAATTACAATCCTTAAATCCATTGATTGTTCTGCTGTACACAGAGATATGAAGAACTGAGAGATATAGCAGTGCAAGCCTTCACATTAGCAGAGCTTAGGAAATCTGGGTAAAAGTCCATGCAACCCTTCTGAGGAACTGGTCCTCTGGCAGTATAGCCGTTGACCCACTGTGGCACTCCGTAAAGGGCAGGCCATTTTTCATGCCTAAATAACGCACCTGTTCCCTTTGAGTGTTTGATTTTTTTTTTCTTTCTGAAATCTTATTTATTTGACAGAGAGACAGAGAACATGAGCAGAGTAAGGAGCAGAGGGAGAGGGAGAAGCAGACTGCCTCCCAACCCCGAGCAGGGAGCCTAATGCAGGACTCGATCCCAGGACCCTGGGATCATGACCTGAGCTGAGGGCAGATGCTTAACCAACTGAGTCACCCAGGCGCCTTGAGTGTTCCGATTTTTACATGAAATTATTTCATAAAAGAAAGAGGCATCAAGAAGTTTCAGAAGACCCTGTCAAAAATAGACAAAAAAGAAGAGGTTTTGGAAGCACTTATGAGGATGTAAGGGCATCAGTCATTGGCAGCCAGCACAGGAGGGTGAGTGGGGAGAGTCAGCTCCGCAGCCGGCAGCTGTCCAACTGCCCAAGCCGATAGCTGTGGCCAATCCCATGTCTGGATGTTTCTTTGATAGATAAAATAGCACTTCTATCAAATAATGAAAACAAATGGTATATACGGCTTTAAAAAACAAATAGCTAAAGAAGACTATATAATTCCAAAAACAGGATTCTGATTGACAACTAGAGACTTCCAGGTCACTTTGCCTCTAGCAGCTAAGGTCTGCAAAAATAGATAAAAAGAAATTAAGGATTCAAAAGTGACCTCACTGGGGTACCTGGGTGGTCCAGTCCATTCAGCGTCTGCATTTGGCTCAGGTCATGATCCCAGAGTCCTGGGATCAAGCCCCATGTGGTCAGGCTCCCTGCTCAGCAGAGAGTCTGTTTCTCCCTCTTCCTCTGCCTCTCTGCCCGCTTGTGTGTTCGCATGTGCTCTCTCTCAAATAAATCTTTAAAAACAAAAACGAAAAAAAAGTGACCTCACCAATAAAGAACAGTCACATTCAATAATATGAACAGTAATTATGTTGTTTATGTGCCATCTATGTTTTAGGATGGGCTTTGCTATGATACCTTATCTGAGTAGCTGCTTCCAAAAATAAGCTTTTATTGAATGGATTTATGTAAACTTAAGTGATGTCAGATTGATATAATTTTGCTGCTGCTTAGGGACTAAAAAAAACCACATATTTGTCTTATTATCTCCAAATAAGCACTTTATTATCAAATAGTTCAGCATCAGAACAAGGTTTCTAATTCCAAAAGAGTTTTCTTTACATAATATATTGAGAAACACGTATCATATTGTGAAACACATATTAGAGGGATCTGACACTACTTCCTACATCCTGTTCCAGTTTCTCTCTTGCAGTTGGGTAACTTGTTTTGATCTAAAAAGTATAAATTTATCTCATTCTTGTTAATGCTGTCCATGAAATATGAGTTCCTTTTCAGCTAGCACTTTATAATTATTTTGTGCCAGGTTAAGAGAACTGTTTTATAGTGACATAAAAGTCAACTACAAGTGAAACACAGAATCATTTTTACTTACACAAGCAAATTTCTCTTAACACAAAAGGAAAAGACATAATGCAATTATGTAAGGCAGATAAGCCCAGAAATAACATTCATTCAGAGACAGTACTTCATATTCAATAATCCCATATGAGAAATGAATGACTCAGAGTAAACAGAAAATTAAAATTAGCCCTTGGGACTTTGACAATTAAATTGCCAAGGCTGTTTGTGAATTCTAATTAATGTTCGATGTTAGCCACTATGACTCAGAACCAGTTACCAGAAGAACATGACCCTCAGATGTTACAGGCTGTTTCAAATTTGTTTTTGTGCAAGTTACTCCTTCATCTGGTATCTCACATATAAAGCTGTTCTCAGGCATCCTTCAGATTTATAAGAAATTAACTGAGTGCCTACTTAGTATGCAGGGCGCTGTGCTGGGTGCTGACAGTGTGGTATGACAGCATTCCTTGTCAAGCTCTCTATGTGATATCAGCCTTTGGAAGAATGGAAATTTGGCCAGAATAGCATATAGTTAGACTGATGTACCAAAAGTGTCCCAACTTAAGTGACTCAAAAGAGGAAATGGTAAATAAGACGTTTCTGTTTTTTTCTTTTTCTTTCTTTCTTTCTTTTCTTTTCTTTCTTTTCTTTTCTTTCTCTTCTTTCTCTTCTTTCTTTCTTTCTTTCTTTCTTTCTTCCTTTCTTCCTTTCTTCCTTTCTTTCCCTTAGCTTAGTCACATCTGATCAGAGAGCAGTGAATGCTTTCTGCCGTCAACTTCAGATTTCAGCTGACGGGGCAGACTGACCACCGCCGCCTTTTGACAGAATATAAGTATTCAGTCAAGTGTAGCTCATCATAAATACTATTAAGGAGAAGTTATTCTCTGGCTTTTGCAGGGAAAAATGGAAATGCTAAAAATTCTTTCTTGCAGGTGGGGATCAATTTTTAAAGGCTCCAACTCTGCTTGCCTTGCTGATGAAGTTCTTGAGAAGATCATGGTCCATTTCTGCAAAGCCTGAAGTCTGTGTTACTACAGTCAAATGGTTTATGCAAAACCTGAAGCAGAATTCTTCTAAATCCTAGGAATAACAACAAAAAAATGTTTTAACAAATTTGTATATCCCAATGCAATGCAACATCGCATCAAAATTCCTAAGATACAGGAAGGAAAAGGATTTGAGAGCCAAGAGGAAAAAATGTTGGTACAGCTGTACCTAAATAATAGTTCTAAAACTGTACAGCTAATATGCTTTTAAAAATTTTACACGGGGTAAAATATTCAAGTTCCTCCATGCCAATCCACACAAAGAATCTTTTTCTTCTCAGAACTATGTGTATGAATTCCATACCTTTCTCTCGTGACAGTATTTGCATTGTTCATCCCACTTTCAGTATTTGTTAAAATACCCCACTTTTATGTTCCCCTATAGGAGCTGAAATGTTTCTACCTGAGAAGAGTTTCTCCTATGTGTTAGGCACTATCCTCAGAGCTAGGCATAAGGTTGTGAGCAAAACAAAGTCCCTGCTATTCCTCAAGGAGCTTACTTTCTAGAACACAGAGGGCCGGAAGGTAACCATACAGATAATTCATACAAACAGGGACTACGAAGAAGTCTTGAAAATGAAGCCTCGTTCAGGTGGAAACACTGCCCACTGCCTAATCACTTGAGAGAGCCCGCCAGCCCCCAGGATTCTCCCCATGACTTTGAAAAACTTGAGCAAAGACTGCACAGACACTGCCTAGCCATGAAGCATTTTGCAGGTTTTAAGTGTCCAATATGTGATTAGGTTGATGAAAGACATTCACTATGCTTTAAAATGTGAAGGTTTCAAGGTGGGTTAAGATTTTGTAAAATGTTAACTGAAAAAATTCCGGTGTTTAGAGCCATCTACACCATGTGACCCAGGGAAAAACAGAAGAAGCTATATGAAAATGTTAATATTCTCTGACTGATGAGTCATCTCCGTCCTCATACTTTTTAGATTTTCCAAATTTTCTTTAATAAGCTTTTTATATAAGCAGAAAAGAAGTTATAACCTTTTTTTCTGCCCACCACTAAATGTTCCTGTTTTTTGACCAAAGGAGAGGATATCCTTATAACAAAAGGAAATCGACTGCAAAAAGTATGGCCTGCTTCCTAAAGATTTAGCTCTAAGACAGGTTTTCTTTCCTTTCTTTATTATCAAAACAATACACAGTCACTGTAGAAAGTTCAGAAAAAACAAGCAAAGATAGGAAATAAAATCATCCATAATCCCACCAAAGATGACCTTTGATGGTCTTTTTTTTCTATGTAGATAATGAATCTCAGTGTTTTTAAATTCAGCTACTTATGCATTAAAAAAACAAAGGACATCATTTTTCAATTAGTGATACATTGGAGTAGCTGTATAATTTCATAGTATTAACATTCTATAGTTGAAACAATCCTCCACTGTTCCTATTGGCTTTTTCTAATTTTTTAAAATTATAAGCAGTGCTGCAATAAACATCTTTGAAGCTAAGTCTCCATCCGAATCCATGATCACTTCTCTATGATAAATTCCTACAATGGGATTCCTTAAAGAATTGAACGCTTAAGGCTCGCTCTCAGTACATTTGGTACCAATCGCCCCCAACATGGGGTAGCCTCAGCAGCCATTCAGAAGAACACCAGTCCTCCTGAGCCTGCGTTACCTCTAAGAATATGTTTATCAGTGGCACAGGTGAAAAATTATGACTTATTTTCACTTATATTTTCCATTTATTCATAAACCCATTTTGTTCTTTGGTCCATTCGCTTCCATCAAACTGCTCATGTTTTCTTTTTGTTTTCCAAGAACTATGCATTAACTATGGTAAACGTTCTTCACGACATGTTGCAGATATTTTCCCCAGTGTATCATTTACTTTCTCATTTTTTTGGTGATATTTTTGATGTAAAGACTTATTTTTTCTTCCTGAAATCAGATCTATCAATCCTTTCCTTTATGGCTTCTCCCTGGGAGCGCTACCCTAACAATATATAAATGTTCACTTTTTCTGGTACTTCTGGTTACTTCACTCGTTTACATTAAATCTTTGATCTCTCAGAGCTGATTATAGTTTAATGTATGGACCAAACACCTAACATCTTCCCAGAAGGTCAGCTAGTTGAAAGGATGCTTTTCTGGGGGCGCCTAGGAGGCTCAGTGGGTTAAAGCCTCTGCCTTCAGCTCAGGTCATGGTCTCAGGGTCCTGGGATCGAGCCCCGCATCGGGCTCTCTGCTCAGCAGGGAGCCTGCTTCCTCCTCTCTCCCTGCCTGCCTCTCTGCTTACTTGTAATCTCTGTCAAATAAATAAATAAAATCTTTAAAAAAAAAAAAAAGGATGTGCTTTTCTGACCTGAGCATCGTACTTCACGGCAGCCGAAAGCAGCGCGATGGCATTCTCCTCACAGATTCCTTGCTTGATAGTTTGCTGGCAGAGCTTTTTCAAACGATTTTCTCTATAAAATGTAGCCAAATCTAGCAACCCTGGTGGGAAGAGATGTCTATTAGGGGGAGTGGTTTCAAGCATCGGCTTAACCTCAGAGTTTACTTGAATATAATCCTTGGGGAAGAGCTGTGTAGGTACAGACGGATGCCGACTTACATCCTGAGTGTGGCTCCACCTGGGAACGCAGCCAAAGAGAGCAAACACAATACCCAAACGAGTAGCAATGGAAAAGCAGGAGCACAATGAAAATGGCTTCAATGTTTTTCCTAGAAAGGCTGCTCAGAATGTCCCTCTCCCTGCATCATGACTTGTCTTCCTGGGTCATTTCCCTCAGCACATACACATGCTGAAACAGTGCCCATAATTTTACAAAAGAAAAAAGAGAAACCTTTCATGGATACATATGTGCCTCCCATCAGTCTCCATCTCTCTGCAAACCTGAGAGACCTCCTCTCTTGCTGCCTCCATGTTCTCACTTCCCAGTCTCCCCCTATGCCATTCCAGCACAACCCCATCCCCTCCAGGCCCCAATGCCACTAATGCTTCCATGGACCCAGACCCAAGGGGCCGTTCCCCCGTTTCATTTACTCAACATTTACACAGAATTCCATGTGGTTGGTGACACTCATCTTCTTGAAACACTGTGTTACTTGGTGATGTTTTTCTTCTCCCTATTTCTCTTCAGTCTCTTGGCTGGGCCATTCTCCCTAACTTCCCAATGTTTGAGTGCCCCAAGGTTCAAGTCTTAGCATCAAGTCCAGCACCAACCCCCTTACCCCCAGCTTAAAATACCATTTAATACATACTGATGATGCCAGCTGTAGTCTCTCTGTCGCCTACTTTCACATCAGTCACAGTAGAGTGGGAAACCTATGTAAGCCAAGGATATGGCTCTCTAAATCCATGAGACCATTTGTTACCTAGTATCTGAGATTTCATCAATCTGACATCAACTGTTTCTCCATCTCTCTGCTACTGAGTTGTGTGTATGTGTGAGGACTGGGCTGGAAACTTGTTTTCATTGTAACATGACCAGTACTATCAAAATTATAGAAGAAGTGCTAAAGCCCCATGGAGGAACTGAAATCTTCTGGAATCATGGGAGCTATGATGGCTTAATTGTTTTTGGTCAGTTCTCCAAAACTCTCAAATTCCTATCTATAGCCCCACAGCCTCCTGATCAGAATCACGGAAATGCTGCCCTCAGAGAAGACTCTGCCCTGCGCCCCCACTCAAGACAGCCCGGATCTGCACCTTTTCTGGGTACAATCCTCCCCACAGTGGCCAGGGAGCCGGGCATCCACTCCTAGACCTCGCTTAGGTTACCGGGAACTCTGGAATTCCCTACCTAACTGGCCCCGAGGCCACAGATGTGGATATATCCTCCCCTCCAGACCATGCCACCAGTGCAGATGCCCAGCCCAAGGGTGGCCCAGGATGGGGGTGGAGGGAGCTTGTACTTGCCGGCTGGGAGGCCCACACCCGCCTTGCAATGCAGGTTGTAGCTGGTGGTGGGTAAAGAAAGACGGCCGGTGGCAAGCTGGAGGCCTGGGGTCTGTCCTTCCTGTGCATTCCCACAAGGAACTCAAAGGAGTCCTAAAATTCTCCATTCCAACTAAAACTCAAGCCTGGCCTTTCAGTTCTCAATGAAGGTATATTTTTCCAAGTACGAGGACTGAACGTATTTCATCTGAAACATATAACTCTGAATTTTTAGACAAAGTACAAGAGCCTTTATCTGGACTCTCACCCAGGGCCCTGCAAATGCTGGGAGTGGGCCTCTAAAGGAACTGCCATGCACATGTCTAAGGAGCAACTCAAACTCCTTTGATTTTTCAAACTCAAGGGCAAAACCTGTCACTTTCCATCTTCCTCACATTAGTGAATGATAAATTCCATTAGCCCATCTAACCTTAGAGCAGTGATCTTTCTCTCTTTTCCTCACACTCTACATGCCTTCTGTGAGCAAATCCCATCAGCTTCATCTTTAAAATATAACCAGAATTTTATCTCTTCCCAACACCTCCATTGCTACACCACCCCAACCATAGTTACCTTGCACCTAAACCATCGCAAGTACTGGTCTTTTAACAAGCACCTGAAAAGATGCTCAACATTCCTCAGCATCAGGGAAATGCAAATCAGAATCATAATGAGATACCACCTCCCACTTGTCAGAATGGCTAAAATTAACAACATAGGTAACAACAGATGTTGGCGAGGATGTGGAGAAAGGGGAACCCTCTTGCACTACTGGTGGGAATGCAAATTGGGGCAGCCAGCCTGGAAAACAGCATGGAGGTTCCTCAAAAAGTCAAAAATAGAACTACCTTCTGAACCAGCAATTCCACTACTAGGTATTTACCCAAAGGACACAAAAATACAGATTTGAAGGGGTACATGCACCCTAATGTTTACAGCAGCATTATCAACAAACTATGGAGAGAGCCCAAATCACAGAGCTAGAGTTTGTTATGCTAAGTGAAATAAGTCTGAGAAAGACAAATACCTATGATTTCACTCTTATGTGGAATTTAAGAAACAAAACAGAAACACACAGGAAGGGGGAAAAAAGAAGAGGGAAGCAAACCATAAGAGACTCTTAACTATAAGAGTGCCTGGGTAGCTCAGTGGGTTAAGTGGCAACTGATGATTTTGGCTTAGTCATGATCTCAGGGTCCTGGGATTGAGCACTGTGTCGGGCTCTGTGCTCGGTGTGGAGTCTCCTTGTTGATTCTCTCTCTCCCTCACCCTCTGTCCCTCCCCCTGCTCCCTCTTAAATTAAATCAAAGATTTTATTTATTTATTTATTTATTTGAGAGAGAGAGACAGAGAGACAAAGAAAATAAGCAGGGGGAGGAAGGCAGAGGAAGAAGCGGGTTCCCCAGTGAGCAAGGAGCCCGATGCAGGACTTGATCCCAAGACTCTGGGATCATTACCTGAGCCAAAGGCAGACGTTAACTGACTGAGCCACCCAGCCATCACCAAAAAACAGACTCTTAACTATAGAGAACAAACTGAGGGTTGCTGGAGGGGAGGTGGGTGAGGGGATGGGCTAAGTGGGTGATGGCCGTTAAGAAGGACATATGTTGTGATGGGCACTGGCTGTTATACGTAAGTGATGAATCACTAAATTCTACACCCGAAACCAATCTTACCATATATGTTAACTAACTAGAATTCAAATTTAAAAATCGGAATAAAAAAATAAAATCATATTGCTCCTATTGTAGATGCTGCTAGTTGCCTTGTTCCCCGTCCCCCACATACACAGAGATCTGTTCTCCCTTTCTTCTACGACCACTTTCCCCAGCCTCTCTTGCAGCTGGGGTCCTGTCCTTGGCCATCTCTGGTCCATGCTTTGGAATAAGTAGAACTTCTAGGACTCTGCCTTATGAGACACTGGGATTTGCTCTTTGCCCCTTCCTCATGGGCCCGCCATCTGGCTGCAGGTAATGCAAATGCAATCTTGGACCCTGAGCTAGAAGCCACACATAGGGACGCCCTGCACTGTCCCCCTGTGTGAAAGAAACTGTGCTGTTTAAACTATTTTTTTTTTAATATTGCTGTTAAATCCTAAATATGAAAGCCTCATGCTCAAAACCTCCCAAGGCTTTCCATCATACCAAGAATAAAAAAAGCTCTTCACCATGGCCTCCAAGAGCAAGCATGTTCTTGCCCACATCCTGCTGCCTGACCTAATACTTACTAAAGCAAGTATGACTTCACTCCACCCACCCCGGCCTTCTTCCTCTTCCTCCACAGGCTAAATCTGTTCCTGTCTCAGACCGCTGCCCTCACTGCTTCCCAGGGTTAGAAGGCTCTTCCCTTGAGTAGTGCTCGCTCGCTCTTGCTTCCCCCAGCTCTCTGTGGCACGCACTTCCTCACAGAGGCCTTCCCGGCCGTCCTAACTGACCGCCTGCGTGGGCTTGCTCAGGACGTGTATTCACCCAAACAGCAGCTCCCCAGGGTAGGGCCAGAGCTGTGGCACATACTGGGCGTGGGCACTAAAACATTTGTGGAAAAAAGGAAGGAAAACTATAAAACTTCAGGAATCACACTTCTGTTCACCCAAGGAAAATTAAATGCTGATCTGGTAATGGTATTGGATGTATACACGTGGAATGAATATTTAAAAATTTGGGGGCTGAACTCTTTTCTTTAGTTTCTTATGGAAGTAATTCTTTAATTCTCTGTGCCTCTGGCCAACAATAGTGCCAACAGCTGTGAACTGAAAGGTAGGATGCTTTTCACTCTGTGCCGGTTTGCAGAGCTGGATTGCTCTTTTACCATCCCACCTGGGGTGTGGTGAACACCACACACCAGCTTCAGGGCAGAAGGCCCCAGAACGCCCACAATGCTCCGTGCCAGAGCCATGTGGAGGGAAATTCCTGGCTGTGGAGACCAGCAGGGCTTACCGCTGCTGCGCATTTTATCTTGTTCATAGGGCTGGCTGGCCATGTGACAGCTACCAAGTCACCCTTTGTATGAAGCAATAACAAAGGAAAAGAGTTTGGGTCTGATACCCAGCAAGAGAACCCTGTCTGTGGTTGCCCTCACGGCCACTTCCGCCTTGCCAGTTACTCAGCATGTTGCCCCGATCTCCGAGAAAAGTCTGGTAGCTGTTACCTACTGCCTCCTCGGGCGAAAGGCTGATGCTGTCTGTGTATAGGTATTCCAGGAAGGCTCGGTAAACGGGGTACGAAAATTCACTCATTTCTACGATATCATCCTCATTGTCTTCCAGTGAAGAACGAAAATGCTCACACCTAAAGGAAGAGAGAAGCACGTGGGGCCCTCGCTCCTAGCGAGAGCAGACAGCCCCGGGGAGAGACATGTCCTTGTAGGGCTCACAAGGGGGAACTGACAAGAAGAAAGGGAAAATGCAGCACGGTGCCAGATTCGCTTCCCGGATTCGCTTCCCGTTGCACACCTTCATGTCCCTGTCCTGGTCCCTTGCTTCCTTTGCTGGCCAGGAAGCTTACTCACCAGCACTTGTGGGACAAGACTGCAGGCACAGATCCCCCGAGGTGGAGAGCCCCACCTCCGACCCCCCATGAGGCAAACACAAGGCCGGACTCCCAGGCTGAGGTCCTGCACCACAGCCGCTGAGCAGCATTTATGGAAATCAGGTGGGCTTAATTTCATGAACGCTGAGTAATTTGTTTCTTTACCTCTTCTTCTAGGTTGAATTGTGTCCCCCCAGATTCACAGGTTGATGCCCTAACCTTAGAATAGAACAATATTTGGAGAAAGCACCTTTACAGAGGTCATCAAGTTAAAATGAGGTCATTAGGGTGAGCCCTAATCCAATGTGACTGGTGTCCTTATAAAAACAGGTAATTTGGACACAGACATGCATACAGGGAGAGCCCCATGGCAAGACTGGGGTGATCCTGCCCCAAGTCAGGGAATGCTGAAGACTGCCAGCAAACCACCAAAGGCATGAAGTCTCCCTTAGGAGAAACGCACCCTGCCAACACCTGGATCTTGGACTTCTGCCTGCAGAACAGGGGAGAATACATTTCTGTTGTTGGAGTCACTCAATGTGGGGCCCTCTGTTATGGCAGTCCTAGCAAACCAAGAGCCCCCACATTTTCCATGCAGGTTTATGAGCTGTGGTGAGAGTGAACAAATGCTGTACGGCCTGCCCTAACTAAGAGGTGAACCTGAGACTAAAATGCCTTGCTGTGTTTGTGACTCATTGTAGCAGGATTTAAATATCTGGCACACGACAACATAATGATTTTTAAAATCATTATGCTAAAAGAAAGAAGCTGGGCACAAAAGATAACACACTGTAGAATCCCATTAACATAAACTTCTAGAAAATACTAACTGCTCTAGAATGACTAAAAGAAGATCAGTGCTTGCCCCAGGCCTGGGGCATGAGGGACCTTTGAGGGCTGACAGAAATGTTCCATATCTTGATTTAGGGCAGTGGCTTCACAGGCATAAATATATACGTCAAAGCTCCTCAGACTGTATACTTCAAATGGATGCAGATCATTGCTCAAAAATTATACGTCAGTAAATCTGATTTTTATCATCTGTGTTAACGTCATCCCAGACCTTGTTGTCCTGTAAAAGTCTCACCTTCTCTTTTTTTCCAAGCATCTCAAAGTTCACTATCCCACAACTGAAGATAAAACGCGTGACAAACTCAGTTCCTAGGCAAGGACGTGGCCCACGAGGTGCTCAAAGCCCAGAACACGCTCGCCAAGTACCAGCCGGCTGCTCTAACGCCCAGGTGCACAGACCACCACCTGGCAAGGTCTCTAAGAAGCAACAGTCCTCACTCCCTGACGGCCCACCCTGCCCCGGACACGCACTATACCACCCCCGTTGGTTCTCGGTTCTCAGGTCATGTGCACCATGTTTCCCCAGCTGCACTGTATGATCAGAGGGCAAAGCAGCCTTACCGAGTAGAGTTCTGTGAACACCTAGAACATAATGAATGTATTTATTTCAGTTCTCAAAATCAATGACTCCTTACCTAATTTTGAGAAGGACTTTATGTGCATAAATGTACTTTCCATCCACCAGAAACTTGAGGTCGGCCGTGCTGGGGTTGTCAAACTCCCTCTTGAGCGACTCGGCCACCGTAAGGTGGTCGTCGGGTTCTGAGAGAGGAACACCAAACATTTCTAGGATTAATGACAGACATAGAGAAAACGCAGGCCAGAATATAGCATCGCTCTGTGGACCCTCATGAAAATACCCGAAATACATGCCCAACTGAGCAATGCTTTTTTCCCCTAAATGTAGATTTTCACATCTCTATCATCATTAAGGATAAGAGCCTCACACACATCTGCTTGGAAAGCTGGCAAAACAACTAAAAAGCCCCAGACAGCTCCACTCCATGAAATTTTTACATGGTTCAGTAAATAGACTGGCTAAAAATAAAAGATACAGTTTCCCAGGAAGATTAAAAGCTGTCAAACAAAATTGCTTTTAATGTGGTATGTGATGTTGGTTTCTGATACTTTCAGGAAAAATTAACCCATCAAATTAGTCTCCTTTTAAAGGAGCCCATGAGAAAAAAATCAATTATATGATACTACACCTAAGAAAGTCCTTACTATCACCACAGAAAGCACCAGCGCTGTCTTCCTAGTGTACAGGCCAGCACCCAAAGGGACAAAGCTCACCCACGGACAGGAGGCGCCACGAGACGGCCGGCGTGGCAAAGCAGGCGAACACGTCGTCGGTGCAGGAGAAGTGGGTGAGGTGGGGCAGGATCACCGACTGGCCCCGGCACTGGCCCCACATGTACACGTGCCCGCCCTGGGTCTTGGCCGCCGACGTATGTGCTGAATGGCAGGCTGCGATCTCTATGATTCTAAGTTCACAAAGAAAGACCAAGTGAGCATGGCAAACAGGAGAAGAAACAAGCTGATTCCACCTTAACTGATTTAAACAAAACAACAGAAGACTGAATTGCCTAAGTTTCAGGCACCAGTTATTTGCATTTTAGCTATCCTTCAGTGGCACAAGTCATGAAGATCTGCTTGTTACCCTTTCCAGCCAGTAGGCTTCCAAAAATATGTATCCCATTGCGAAATGTAAGTACCATCCAAGCAAGGGTAGAGACCCAAACAAACAAGTTAACCAAAGAGTGATCTAATTTTTTTTTTCTTCAAACAGGACTTAATGAAGTACGTGGAAAGACTTGGGCTACTTAATGCAGATCTTGACCCAGTATCAAGAAATATTTTCATCAAAATCTCACCCATTTTAGTGTCAGAAGGAACATGCTGGGGGCCACCCCGACTCACACTACAAACAGTAAGGTCAATAGTTCTGAGTCACTGAACTCTATCTTCGAGAGCCCAAGAGAGCAGATTTCACAAACTGACATATGCTAGACCCTAAAGTTCATGAAGGCCACGGAGCTGGTTGACACCATCCTTCCTGATGGAAAACCCTGTTTTTGTCGACTTGGAACTAACTAATTTTCCTAAAGAATACGCCACCATACAGATTCAGAAAACACAGTGAACTATTTTACCCTAAGTGAGGTCGCCATGCTGGTTTTGCCACAGCAGGCCATGCCACCAGCATGCTCAGCGACCTGGGCTCAGAACTTCAGAGTCGTCTTTGACTTCTTCTCCCTTCTCACCACTTTTTTCCAGATATCCAGTTGACAAATCACATAGAATCTCTCTTTGTAATTTCTCCCATCTGCCCCCACCCTAGGTCAGGCACACCCCACATGTGGACCAAAGTAACGGCCCCTTTTGTCCCCTGCCTTAGACTCTCTCTTTTCTGAACCAAATTGCACAAGGCTGGCAGGTTAACAATCCTCCGGGTAACACCATTCTCATCAGTGCTTTCAAACCATCAGTGGCTTCCCACAAGATAAAATCCTTCCGTAATTTGTCCTCTACCTGTATCCAGCCCTCTTTCCAATCACATTTGCCTACATACCCTATGCTCCAATACACAGATGTACTCACTGCCCCTTGATGTTCTTATTCACAGTTAAATCCCTTGCTCAAGAATGCTCTTTCCTTTCTCTCTGCCTTAGAAATCCTGCCCATCTTTCAAGACCCAGCTCAAACAGCCCCAAAGTAAGAAGCCTCTTGTTCACCCGAGCACTTGGTACGCATCCTGTCTACATCACTGCAGTTTGGCCCTTATCCTCTCTGGGACGTATGTCTTACCTCTTCAGCTAGATTATAAATTGCTGGCAGGCTGAATCACTGGCTTATTTCTCTCTAAGTGCGTTTCTCTCCCTAATATGGTATCTTACTAAGCAATTTATAGGTCATTTTTTGGACTAATTGGGAAAGACTCAACAACACAGAGTGACTGAGGAGTGGGAAAGACCCCATTGACAGGCTAGCAATTGAAGGATGGAGACATCCCTCTACCACTTGTTTTAATTGGATGTTTTCCAGCTAAGGACGGAAGATGGTCATCATATAAGCTGGAGATGGCTTGCCTCCAAAGGCTGAGGTGTATTGTTTTCATGTGTGGCCCAAGCAATTTTACTGATTTATTCAAGGGCAGCTCTCAGCTCTTGAAGACAGGAGTACTAGAAACGAGGCTATGATGTGCCACAGTTAAGAGCCTAGACATTGGAGTCAAACAGACCTAGGGGTGCATCCTAGCTCCACCACTAGGCCATGTGACTGTGGGAACGCTCCCAAGCCTCTAGGAGACTCAAGTTTCATCACACTGCAAGGCTAGTACGTGAGAATTAAATGATAAAATGTCAAACACCAAGCACAGTATACAAATAGTAGCTAACGGCAGAAGTTTCTTTACAGAATTACTACCAAGCGTTTTCAGTGGCAAAGTCTCCCTCATATAGAGACTACGCATTTCCAAGGATCAATTCAGATAGTGAGACCTTTCCTACCTGCATGTTTAAGTCAGTGAATGGGCCCAAACCTCTACTGTGTGCTTTACAAAAGAACATTCCTTGCCCACACCGGGAAAATGGCCAATCATGCTTGGCTTCTCTTTTCAACAAATAAAGAAAAAAAGGGGAAGGAAATAGAATAAATACATGTATTCAAGAAAAGGGCCCCTACTATTACCATCTGCCCTCACGTGGTACACGAAACGCGAGGACAGCAACACACGTCATTTTACGCAGCCTGAAGCAGATGGGCAGGGGGTGGGACAGCAGCCTGTGGAGGCCAAGTCACTGAGACTCTTATCATCCATTTTGTCATCTTTAAAAAAAAAAAGGTGAGGGGAGCAGAAGATAAGGTAGCAGTCATTTCACAGCCTTGTGGTGAAGAGTAAATGAAATCAGCTACCCAGCACAGGGCACATGCAAAACCATTCTCTTCTGGTGACTCAAGTGTTTACAGTGGCTGCAGGAACTCTCAGAGACCACCTAAAATCTCTTTGCCCTGATAATGTTCTATGAAAAATGTAACTGATGGAAACACAACACTGTCCTTCCACCCAACATCAGAAAACCAAAATAATTTAATTCCTACATTCGCTTTTGAAATTTCCTTATGAGCCTCCACGGAAAGGGAGTAAGGAGCCTTTGCCCTTACGAGAGGTGGGAACACGGCTTGGTGGAGAGAGGGTGGAACAGACATGGCAAAGGGGTCGGGATTCGGAAGGCTGCGGAGCACTGGCCTTCCCTAAGCATGGCCTCGGGACGTTTACCTGGAACACCTAGCAGCACACGGGAAGTCAGGGGTGGGGCACGGGCTTGGCTGACGGCAGCAGCTGCTACAGGAACAAGAGTGGAGAAAGTTTAGAGGGAACCATCAGGTCTAAGCGTGGGACCCAACCAACTGCCAAGGCACTCTGCTGTGGCCTAAGGTGATCAGTTCTAAAATCTGATTCACACCAAGAAGCAAATTCTGAAGCTCAGATTTTCCAGTGTAATATGCAACAGACAGTGACTGAACCGAGCTAACCTTCCCTGACAGGATGTCTGGCATATTTCACATTTTAGTTTGCAGCCCTGTGTAATGAAAAGAAGATATTACACGTTCCTAATAAATGAGTTTTGTGTCACCTCCACAGAATGATCCCCAATGACTGCAGCTTAATGGCTGTGGCACTAGAAATGAAAATGCAGGGAGTGAGGAAGAATGTAAAACAGAAAGCAGCGAGGAGAGAAAGAAGGTAATTTGTGAGTGAGAAGAAGAGTAGAGAACAAAGAATGATAATAAAGGGTCCAGAGCAGTGACTCCCAAGGCTGGATTTGTAAGATGCCAACATATTACCAATTATTGCAAGGTGTCACAAAATTCACGAAAACGAAAGGCAAACTTAGGTTTAAATCAATTTAACTTCAAATATGCTTTTATGAAACTTCAGGAACAAAGACAAATGCTGGTAAATCAAAGTAGTGAGACTTCAGAAAGATTGGGAATGACTAGATTAGAGAGAAGAGAATCGCTTTAGTCATTAAAATTACTTTTACGTGAACATAATTTGCTAACAAATGTTATTAGCATTCTTCATCAGAAGTAGACCTCTGTGGGAAAATTTTTAAAAGGTTTTTTCCTTGGGTTGTCATTTGAGCAAAGGATGCAGTGTAGACAGATTTTCACTTTCCACTTCTGTGAACAGGTAACTGGGACCTGAAGATCCACCCCACCCTAAATTTAATCCTTTTGTTTCTCATCAGCCAAACTCCCTGAAATGGGCCCCAAGAGTCAGAAGTGAGTTCTTGAGAGATCAGTCATAACATATCTGTGTAAGTTTCAGTTGCTGAAAAGGGTGGGTACGTGCAAAACAAGTCCCAGCAGAATTACAAATTCCTCCCTCACAATATTCATGTGGTGGAGAGCCTGCAAACTCAGGGCTGACCACAGCGAATTCAGGCATGGAAAGAGAAAGGCAGGACTATCTCTTTCAAAACATTCATCCATGATATATATATATATATATATATATATATATATATATATATATATATATATTTATTTGACAGAGATCACAAGTAGGCAGAGAGACAGGCAGAGAGAGAAGGGGAGGCAAGAGCAGAAAGTCTGATGCGGGGCTCGATCCCAGGACCCTGAGATCATGACCTGAGCTGAAGGCAGAGGCTTTAACCCACTGAGCCACCCAGGTGCCCCTCACCCATGATATTACAGCCAAAATAATGATTATGTGGTCAACAGTGAGCATGCAACTGTTTAGCTATTTCCACTTTTTTTTTACATTTATAATTCAAAATCTGAAAAAAGTTTAAAAGATTTTTTTTTTTATTGGAGTTTTTAAAAACAGACAAAAAAGCAATACTCTCAGGTACCAGGTAAGGAGCTGGCACTCCGTAACTCCCATGCCCTGCTTTTCTGCCTCTCCTACTTCCCCACCAAGCTGCCCTATAATCCATCTGGCCCAGCGGGACCAGAGTCAGAAGATGTGGCGCTCAGGCTGGGGCGATCGGGGACCAGCAGCGCAACGTGGGGCAAGTTGCTGGCAGGCACATAGCAGTGGACTTGGCAAGTCCAGGGGCAGAAAATGCAACTGCACGGCTGTGTGCACAGATGCATGTCCACCGGTTCCTGTCCTCCAGTCCTCTTCCACCTCCCCAGTCCTTAAGAGGTCCAGGGTCTTATTCTAAGATTTTGGGGAAAGAAACCAAGAACAGGTCTTTTTTTAAAAAACAAACAAACAAACAAACAAACAAAAAACCTATTTGACACAGGTTAAACAAAATTAGCCAAGCTTATAACAACTGAAAATCAAGGGGGTTAAATATGACAATTTGGTTCTTCACTTTCATTGTTAAATATTCCAACAGGAAAATATAAAAGAACTGGATACAAATGAAAGATCATCTCTGTGTCCATATTTTTACTTTAAAATCAGATGCAACCAAAATTAATATTCACTATAAAAAAAGGAAATAGCTGTATTAATTTTTACAATGATTGCAGCCCTGGTTTAATAAAAACACTAATGAGATATTTTTGTTCCACTGTAGTGAGTCAAAAAATGTAGAATGAAAAAGCAGTGAGATAGCCATGTTTGAGACACTCAAAAGGCTTTCAGCAATAGTAGGATAATGTGGGGAAAAATTCTGGATTTGCTAACTACTTAACACAACCTTGCAAACAAGTGGGCAAAACTAAGTCTCAATTTTCTAACCATTTTACACTTCCTCACAGTGATAGCTTGTGAGCTAAAAGAATGAGACACTCCTATCCTTTCAACTGGCACATTTACAAGTAGCGGAGTAAATAACTTAGTACCCTACCCCATTTGAGGTACTTTGGTTTTCCTAAGCCACAGAAGATTGACCTCAAACATTATTTAACTTCCTCTTAAGAATACAAAACAGAAAACAATAAGGAGGAAAAGGTAATTTGTGAGGGAGCAGAATAAAGTGGGATGGCCACTGTAGGTTTAGTCCTTGTCATTAGTGCAGAGCAGCTGAAATACAGGTAAGTACAACGTCTAACATGCAAACTCTCCAACAGTTCAAAAACCAATTTTATTTCACTTTTTTATTTTTAAAAGATTTATTTATTTGAGAGAGAGAGAGAGAGCACGAGTGTGGGGAGTGCCAGAGGGAGAGAGGTTCCCCAAGCAGACTCCCCACTAAGCATGGAACCCGATGAGGGGCATGATCCCAGGACCCTGAGACCCAAGCCTTAAACAAGAGTCCGCTGCTCAACCAACTAGCCACTCAGGCGCCCCCAAAAGCCAATTTTAAAAAGGAATGAATGCTCTCATGAAAGAATATTCTAATATTAGCAGCAAGTTCCCCACAATTCTATATCATGTCTACGTTCTGTTTTATCACTAAAGAACATGCATGTTATTTTGAAAATGCACATATTACCTGTCCTTTTCCACAACGACAGGCGCAGGATAGGACTGGTTACTTTTATTGCCAGTGCCCAACTGGCCATAAGAATTTGCACCCCAAGCATACACTTGGCCTTCATCTGTTAACACTAAAGTATGTGCATAGCCACAGGCCACCTGGAAAGAGAAAAACGAAATCCACTTAGGCCTGCAGATATGCTTTCACAAGATAGGTTAAGAATCAAAGATGCAAAAAACAAAAAAAGAAGAAGAAGAGGCAGCCTGCTCTGAGAGGCAAAACATTAAGGTAACCTGGTACTTGCCCAGAACTAGCTTAGCCTGTGTGTGGCCAAAACTGCAGTTAGTTCAACACGAGTCCTGTGGTGACACGAGTCTACTTTGTTCAGCTTTACGATGGCGTTCATTATGCTCACAGAGATCAAGGGGTATGAAGTGAATACGGAACACACTTTTACTTTTTAAGAATTTTTCCCTTTTTTATGGTAAAAGTAAAAATGTTTGATGTGGAAAAAATATAGAAAAGTATAAATATGAAAGTAATCTCAAAATCAGGATTAGTTTTCTACTTCTAGTAGGGATATGTACCATGCCTCCACGCATCATATCTATATCTTTATTTCTATTGACATCACATAACACTATTTCCATATCATTAAAAACCCTTCATAAACGTCATTCCCATGCATACAGATTTAGTATAATTTATTTAACCATTAATATATCATTTGACTAAATTATGCTATATCTATTATTTATGTTATTTATTGAAGTTAACATTTTTTTTCTTTCTCTTTCCTTCTTTTTTTTTTTAAATCTTTTCCACTAATTCCAGAAGTGTCTTTCTTTTTGCTTCCTTAAGATAATACCCTAGGAATAAAATTATAAAACAAAGGGTATAAATATTTTCAAGGCTCTTGATATATACTGCCAAAGTTTCCTTGGAAAACATCGTAACAATTTATGTCCCAACAGTTACATGTGAGACTGGCCTAGAAACATAAATTTTCTGACGAACATCTATAACTTAAGTCAGGGAAATAGAGCTTTAGCCTTTACTTCAATGAAGAAAAACATCAAGCTAAACTTTTCATCTGCCAAGAAAACTGTCCATTGGCATCTTCGCCACTAAAGACTGAAAAACAGGCACACATAAACGGGCTGTGGACGTACCCGCTGGACACGAATGCCTTGCAGAGCTGCTATCCTACAGGGAGTTGGCTGGTTGCCGCTACTGCCAAGTCCAAGCTGCCCATTTCCATTGTAACCCCAGACATAGACCTGAGGGAAAACCAGAGACTCAATGCCCATGAAAAACAGAAGCTCGCAAGCACTCTGTTGAGAAACATGCCATGTCGGTATGACACCCATAAGGCAACTGGGTTTTTTTAAACAATAATACGAAACCACTTTCTTACCTCCCCAGTGTTCACCACTGCCATTGAACACATCTGCCCACATGCTATGTTCACAACTACTTTATTCTGCAGGCAGCCCGTAACTCTTCGAGGGATCGGCTGATTGGCTGTTGATCCAGATCCTACCTGCCCGGAGTTGTTATAACCCCAGGCAAATACCTGGGAATTGAAAAATGAAACATGCTAATTCATAAAGTGTCTCAACTGGGTCTCCTCTTTGGCTCTAAAATTCTCTGCTCACACCACAGGTGGAGAATTTTTATAAAATTCATTCTTACAAAATACGTTACTTCATAAAATTAGGTTATTGGTACTATCTACACAAATAGCAATAATTATTCTCAGATATCACATAATATTATTAAAATATCTACTTTACCTTAACCATATTTTCCAGCATTGTGGGATTTTTTCCTCTTGCAGATAAAACCCTTGAGCATAGTAATATAGAAGGAACATCAAAGCCTTTTAAATTTTGCAGTTATAGAATTCCCTACTACATAAAGGTATACTTCATGATATAAGCACCAGGACTATGAATTGCTAATAAGAATAAGCCTGAATTTGAGGAAGATGGTCATTTTAATCAAATGATCATATTTCTAAGACTGCTATAAGAATCTATATAATCTTACTGAAAAAAATCAATGAGCTTTTTGCTAACTAGTCTCACCTCTCCGTCAGATGTTAGCACCAAAGAATGGTAAGACCCACAGGCAACTTCGGTGACTTGCTTGTTTGACAAATTAGTAGAAATATGACAGGGCACTAAACCATGACTAGTTGTCCCATTGCCCAGCTGGCTATAAGCATTATGACCCCAGGTAAAGACTTCTCCTTCTGAAAATAAAAAGAAATACAACCAGCTTTCAAAACATCTACTTTATTATATGAACATACATATTGCACACCTCCATGAATGAAAACTAAAAATTCATGTGCAAAAGCACCAAATTCATTCTATAAAAGATAACATTTGGAAAATATAAACTATATTCTATCTCAAAGCAACAAGATGAAATTTAAATGGATGCAATTATAATAGCTGGAAGATAGGTTTTTTAATAAATGGCAGAGAAATGCTACTAAGAGTAAGAGGAAGAAACATTAGATTGAAAGTCAAAGGATAACAGGAAGATCATTTAACTTCTCTGGGCCTATATTCTTATCTATAAAATGATCGAGTTAATTTTAAAATTGTTGTTATTATATTATTTATTGTGTAGTATAATACATATTCAGAAAACTTCATAAAATATTATGCAGTTTTATAAATAATTATAAAACACACACCCATATACTACCACTCAGGTCAAAAACTACAACCTGATGCTCACTCCAAAAGTTCCTGATATATAATCTTGAATAAGAGAATTCAGTTTTTCCTGTTCTTGGACTTTAAATAAATGGAATCATATAGTATATATTACTTTTGTCTGTATTTTCTACCATATTATCTCTTTGTGCTACATTCCAAATAATATCTTCTAATCTTCCAGTTTATTAATTTTCTTTTGCTGTGTCCAAACTGCTATAAAACTTGCCCACTGAGTTTTTCATTTTGATAATTATATTATTTATTGGGTTCTTTTTCAAATCTTCTTTGATCTCTGCAGGTATCTTCAAGACCACTTTGTACTTTCTCAAACAATAAATAAATATATAGTAATAAATATAGCCATCTTGTAACTGGTATCTGACAGTTCTAATATCTGATACTTAGTGGTCAGTTGGTCAGTTTTTGCTGTCTTTTTTTTTTTTTTTTTTTTTTTTTTTTTTTTTTTTTTTTTTTTTTTTTTTTTTTTTTTTTTTTTTTTTTTTTTTTTTTTTTTTTTTTTTTTTTTTTTTTTTTTTTTTTTTTTTTTTTTTTTTTTTGCTGGTTCTTATTCATGGTGTCTTGTTTCCTTGTGTACCTGATTATCTATGTGCTACTATTACTATGTGCTACTAATTGCCATTGAACACTCATTTTTCAATGGCATTATAGTTCCTCAGGCCTAGGATGAAGTGAAAGTACCTTCTTGCAGAAAGGACCTACATTAACTTCTGTGATGCCACTAAGGCATTTAAAGGTACTTCTTTGATAAATCCAAGGCTTGAGATTTCTTGGACCACCCAGTCTGACTGATGTGAACTGGAATACAAATCCATGACTGCAACCCTTCAGGGAGGGGTTTACTTTCTTTTCTTTTTTTCCTCCTTTTTTGCTCACAGCCAAAGGTTTTTCTTTTCAGTGCCTTAGAAATGGGAGAGCTAGCCCATCCTTGTCCCTAGATTGTAGCCCTTTGTGGGCCTGTTAGATCTCTGAATCATGAGCCCTTCTACCTCGTGAGGACATCAAACCAGAACTCCATTTATGTGGAGAGGCAGATGCCCTTAAGGCAAAACTAGCTTTAAGTTCCCCTTTAACCTTAGTTCACACTTTCTCTTAAATATGATCCAAAAATTTCTCTCTGCCTTGTCAGTGCTTTGATGCCTCTATGAAAAAAAAAAATTTAGTATTTTATTAGCATTTTAGTTATTTCCAGTGAAGAAGTGGTCCAAAAAAACTAGCCTATTACTGGCAACCAAAATTCCCTAAAATTTATGTGAAATTAGTATACAAAAGTTATAAACTTTTATAAAAAAAAATTTATAAGCTTTATTTTCAGTTCAAAGAATAATAATAAAATGAATACTCAGCTTAAGAAAAATGCTAAAGTATGATTTAATTATAATGTCCTATTAGTGTGAACTCATGAAACAGCCATGAGACTATTTAATTCCTTATATTACTACTATCAAATATAGTCATTAGTCACTGTTGATGGTCAGAATCTCAGAGTGCTAGAAGTTAGAGGGTATCTTGGAATTTAGCTCTAGTGTCTTAATTCATAGATCAGGGATCTCAAGTTCAGAAAGTCCAGAGTGAATTCAGCATTTTAATGCAATAATAGTTCAACTTTTAAAGTATAAATAAAAGGGGTTTACTGGGCTTACAGCACTGTCATTCTCACACCAAAAATGCCAATAGTTGCCAGATTCCCTCTGCTCTATTATCTTACTCTGATATTCAGATATGTTCATATTTCATGTTACCCAAGGTAACGTTCACAGGGCAGAGCCAGAAACTCCTACCCAATCAAAAAGTATGTTCTCGATTTAAGGCGTGTTCCTAAGTCTTGTTTACCAATAAATAAGTCAGTAGCTAAAATTCTACACTGTGTCCCTAAGTTACCTGTTGTTGCAAGGACAATATGCGGGCCACTCCCATAGCTGAGGCAGGCTATTTTTTTGCCATTTAAAGACTCCAGTCTCCGAGGTTCGATGGTACTCTGGACATCACCTAATCCCAAACAGCCACAGCAGTTTGTGCCAAGCACAAAAATCTGAGGGAAAAACCACCGTTAGTTCAAGCACTTCTATTTCTGACAAGCCCATTATTATTGCTTCATTGTATAACATTATATAATAAGAAAGAATCCACCCTCCATGCCTTGTTTAAAACCTAATTCCTTAGTCCCCCCTCCCCAAGATCTTCAACTTAGCAAATCCATTACTGTAAGTGTCTGAATTTTTTCCTCAAAATTTACCTCATCATTTACGGTAGTATATAAAACTTCATTGCCAGCACTGCCAAAGACACAGGCCTGACGAATTAATTGCAGTTCTTCCTCAGAACAAAGGGAGAAAATTGGCCACTTTCCCACATCTAACATCTTCAAAGATGACAGAGTAGCCTGTACTGGCTGAAAAGGAAAAAATAAAAATAAATAATAAATAAATAAAATTTAAAAACATACGTGTATACACACACACACACATATTAAGACTATTAATTAAAAAATACTTTTTTTCCTTCCCCTTTGACTACTGTGGAAGTCAGCACTGGCTCATGGAGGGCCCCCGTTCTATCTAGTTTTGAGAGGCCCCTCACAGCTACGGGTACTGTCTTGAGAAGCCCGCTGCTTCAGTCCTGCTCTCACAGCAACCAAGAGCCAGACACCCCGGCTGGGACCAGATCTCACCTACTACTTTTCCGCAGGGCCACAAGAACCGTCCAGTGCTAACTTCTGTACTTTCAGTGCTATGTCTTAAATGTAGCTCTGGAAACTAGGTTGGTTGGAAAGGCAGGAAACACTGAGAGGGCACGGGGATTTCATCAGGCACCTAAGTCTTGACAAAATGTGTTCTTGGAAAAGAACGATGCTGAAGGTGACACACCAAGGAACCAGTCCAGGAGTTTCGGTTCTTGGGTTCATTCTGACTGTCAGTCGAGCAGTTAGTGGCTTCCCTCGTCCATCCCCCTCCCCACCCCCTCAGGTTTGGGGATTGCTAGGAATATACACCCACAAAGAATGTATTTGCTTGCTAGGGCTGCCATAGCAAAGTACCACAAGCTGAGAGGCTTACACCAAAGAAATTTATTTTCTCACAGTTCTGGAGGCTAGAAGTTCAAAGTCAAGGTATCTGCTAGTTTGGTTCCTCCTGAGAGCTGTGAGGGAAGGACCTAGGCCTCTCTCCTTGGCTTGTGATAGCCATCTTCTCCCTGTGTCTTCATATCATCTTTGCTGCATGCACGTCCATCTCTTGGCCCAAACTGCCCCTTTTCATAAGGGCACCAGTCATACTGGAATTAGGGCTCACTGTAATAACCTCAGCTTAACTAATCACATCTGCAATGACCCCATTTCCAAATAAGGTCACCTTTTGGGGTCCTGGGGTACCTTAGTGCATTTATGCTGCTCTAACAGCATGTCACACAGGGTGGCTTATAAACAGCAAAAATTTACTTCTCATAGTTCTGCAGACTGGGAATTTCAAGATCAAAGCACCAATATGCTCATATTCTGATGAAGGCCCCCTTCCCACTTCATAGCCACTGCCTTCTCACAATGTCCTCCTCATGGGATGGAAGGGGCAGGGATCTCTTTGGAGACCCTTTTATAAAGCACTGATCCCATTCATGAGGCTTCCACCTTCATAACTTAATCACATCCCTAAGTCCCACCTTCTAATAACCCCCACCTTTGGGGGTTAGGATTTCAACACAGAAACTGGGGTTGGTGGGGGGACACAATTAAACCCATAAAAGCACACGTTAAGATCATAAGGTCCTGCGCTCTCATGAGAGCACACGATGTGGACACTGCAAAGTTGTTTTAAAGAGAACTTTTATTTATTTGTTCTACTGGAAACACTTTTACATATGTGCTTTCCAGCTTTCAAAAATTTGAGGATTACAATAAGGTGCATAAACAGCCAACATGTCTTTCAAATGGCATGTCACCATACTCCTGCTTAATTTAAAGGACCAAAGGATTTTCTGAGGCCTGTCTTTCCCGTCAGCTATTAAGTCAACCTTACCAGGAGAGAATTCTGGTAGAAAGCTGACTAGACTAGCTACTTATCTTCTGCAGATCTGAAAGCATATTTGTCCCACCCACTTTAGGAGTCAGGAGAGTGTATGCGTGTGTACACACACACACACACACACACACACAATTATGATGACTTGGCTCACAAGATGATGGAGAGTCAGAAGTCCCATGATCTCCATCTGCAAGCTGGAGGCCCAGGAGGGCTGGTAGCATAATTTAATGAACCCGAAAGCCTGAGAACCAGGGTAGACAGTGAGGTATACCCCAGTCTGAGGGCAGGAAAAGATGAAGTGAAGTGACCCTATCAATCAGTGAAACAGGGAAAAAAAGGGATGAATGCCTCCTTCCTCCCTTTTGTTCTATTCAGTCCCTTAGCACCATGGATAATACCCACCCACACCGGGGAGGGCAAACCATTTACTGAGTTCCCCAATTCAGAAACTCTTCTCATCTAGAAAAACTCTCACACACACCCCCCCAGAAGCAGCGTTTAATCTGGCACCAGTGGCCCACTCAAGCTGACATAACAAATTAAGCAACACACCATGCGAAGGAGCCCACATGGTCACAGAGGCAGAGACTGGAACAATCACCTCCAGGTCCAGGAACCCCTAAGGACTGACAGAAACCTCCAGAAGCTGGGAAGAAGAAAGGAAGGCTTCTTCCCCAGAGCCTTCAAGAAGTATGGCCCTGCTGACCCCTTAATTTCAGACTTTTAGTCTCCAGAGCTATAAAAGCATAAATGTCTATGGCTCTAAGCCACCCAGTTTGTGGTGAAGGCAGCCCTAAGAAACAAATACAGAGGGTAGGCAGCCTGTAATTGTAAACAGCTTCATCCTGAGTTAATGGCAGCGCCTGAAGCAGGAGGAGTTCCCCTGATGCCAAAGCCAGATGCTGCCCTCAGCATGCCACTCAAGCTCTAAGACCCTGTCTGGAGAATGAAGTCCTTGGTTATCTTTTGGGCAGCACCCAAGGCCACTACAGAGCTAAAAGCAGAATCTCTCATCATGTTAGCTTTTAGTCCAATCTACCGTAAACCACCTCCTTATATCACGAAGGAATCTTATCTTCTCTGGGGTCAGCATTTTAATTTTTTTTCCTATTTAGGTCTATAAATTTCAAAAAGAATAATGTTTGGGATATGGCATCAAATATTTATAGATGAACTAGTATGCTAGTTAAAAGAATTCTTACATATTATTTCTAATCTTCACAAATACAGCACACAGATATTGCCATCCTCATTTTAAATACAAGGAAACTGAGGCAGAGGAAGACTAAGTAATCTTCCAAGATCACTTGCTTCTAAAGACTGCTTTCCATATAGCACATGTTGCAGAGAAAGAAAGTTCACATATAAAGTTATACCACTGGAAGATCTAGCTTCCAACTGCAAGGCTTTGGCTGTTCTCATCCAGTCCTTAACAAACAGGGCAAGAATACACACTGTGGGCTACCTTCCATGAACAGAACGCACAGCAATCTACAAAAGAAAATAAGCATTCCCACCTCATTTTCTCCTTTCAAGCAGATTTTTGGATTTCAACCTGCCCTGCTACAAAAAGCCAGTGGTTTTCTTAGATGCCTAGAATCAGGTGGTAAATCCAACAAGCTCCTAAAACACCTGTCTACAAATCATGGGTTCTGAATTTTCTTCCTGACTCACTTGTACCAAACCTCTAGTACCCACCCCGTGGCTCTACTAACCACTGGGATTCCAGTGTGTGCGTGCGTGCGTGCGTGCGGAAGTGTTACCTGCAGTCATACATCCATTAAAGGTTGCCACAAGTCAAAAGAACATCAGGTGTGACAGTATCACTGAACACGTATTAAGGGCCAGATACAAAAGGTACAAAAATGAAACACAATCGCTCCCTTCGAGGAGCTCACAATTTAACAGAAAATGAATACTTACAATATAACCTGGGTACAATGGAGGTGTGAATACACTGCTTTTAAAGGTCTGTCAGAAGGCTGGCTCCCGGAGGTGACTCATCAAAAAAAATTTGTTTCCTAAGTCTTGTGGGGGAGTTATTTCTTGGAGGAACTTATGACTTAATTTGTGAAAGGCATACTTTTACACTTTTCAGAGGTAAATACTTCCTATCCATCTCAAGGAATTGTAGCATCTGTGTTCTCAGAAGAAAAATATTTCTCTACAACACACTCATGAGTGTACAAAGCTGTACCCATTACATATATTGCAAACATGTACATATACTGTATGTATGTGGAGACTTTGTATATATAACAAGAGTGGAGGTGATATAGGATTCACGTACAGCTCCTAGGGGAGAAAGAGCCACCCTGCATGACAACAGCCATCTCTGCAGAAGGCACCCAACCACCTTTGTGCCCAACTGGTAAGTAAGGGACCCGTTGAGCCAGAGCCAAGGACAAGCAACAAAAAAATCTGCGTGGGGGAAAGGCACTACCAGGGAGTGAGAGCTTAACAGTGCACACAGTAAGTCATCAAGACCATGCCCCTAGAATTCAGTCCTAATTTGGCCCAGGTAACTCTCCTTCCTGCACATACTACTACTACTACAGGCAGTAACTATTCCCTGGCCAGCTTTCCTTTACTTTCCTTTACATCCAGCCTCTCTCCCCCATCTTTCATTGGCCTCTGTTTGAGAAATGTAAAGTGGCAAAATTTTAATATTAGCTCAAGGAAAATATAATTAAGGAAACACAGCTCTATAAAATGAGAGACCAAGATGCATTTTATTACTCCTTTGAGTATGGGCTACCTATAGAATTCTGCTTCTCCACCCAAACGAAGAATTGAACAGATTATGATACTTCACTCAAAGTAGACAACTAAACTACATTTAAAATACAGCACATAGAAATAGAACCAAAATTACCTGTTGAGCATGACTAACAAAAAAGTTATTTTAAGAAACCCACCAATACCTTGCCTTTGGAGGACTTCCTGGCAATGCAACACTTTATACATAATAGTCATTTCATCGCTAATTCTGTTACTCTCTTTTATTTTACAAAATCTGTTCTTCCTGGGAAAAATTAGGAATTTTTCTATTAACATTTTAGAAGATTCTCAAGTTCTATACATTACTTTGTAAGCTAATTTTCTATTTTGCTTTAAGGGCTCACAAACGAACACTTCAAGTCAGCACACAGTAATGCTATGGTTGGGTTTCAGAAGTTTTGCCATCTTTGTAAACTATGCTGGCTTTTTATTTATTTATATCTTTCATTGTGTTTTGACCATACTTTATTTAAAAACAGCAGAAAACAGAAAAATGAAAATTAATAGTGGCAATTAGTATCAAGCTGCTAATAGTGAAGAACAGATATTGTGTCAATTTAATAAAATTAACACAAGACAGAAATCAACGTGCACTCTGAAAAATGTGAATTCTTTTTAAATTTTTTAATTTTTTATAAACATATAATGTATTTTTATCCCCAGGGGTACGTGTCTGTGAATCGCCAGGTTTACACACTTCACAGCACTCACCATAGCACATACCCTCCCCAATGTCCATTACCCCACCCCCCTCTCTCGATCCCCCTCCCCCCAGCAACCCTCAGTTTGTTTTGTGAGATTAAGAGTCACTTATGGTTTGTCGAAAGATGTGAAATTTTAACATGAGTTGGATACACAGGAGTTAAGCTGGTTGACTATAATGTTGAGCTGTGAAGGAGAAGGAATAAGTCAAAGAATATCTATGATGAATTAAGACTATGTCATCTAAGATCAGGTATTTTATAATTTTGTTAAGTCTCTGGCAATGAAGTAAACATTATTCAACTCAGATCCTTTTGCAGGACAGTGTTATCTGTGAAAGTTCCAAGAGCACCATTTCTGGGAACCCTGCTCTACCCCTCAGCTAATATCCACAGCTTTCTACCGGCCCCTGTAGCATGCTATATACCCATGATAATTATCTATTTGCATCTGAGCTACTATACTGTGAGCCCGTCAAAGACAGATGCTATCTCCCTCATCTTCCTGTTGGGTGACCAGTAGATTTTTTTTTTTTTTAGATTTTATTTATTTATTTGACAGACAGAGATCACAAGTAGGCAGAGAGGCAAGCAGAGAGGGAGAGGAGGAAGCAGGCTCCCGCAGAGCAGAGAGCCCGATGCGGGGCTCGATCCCAGGACCCTGGGATCATGACCTGAGCCGAAGGCAGAGACTTTAACACACTGAGCCACCCAGGCGCCCCCAGTAGATGTTTGATACATGTTTCATGCAACAGAAAATACACATGCCAAAGGCATGTTTGTATGTTTTTTTCTAACCTTGCCACTTTCTCCATAGGAAAGGGAAAGCTCTTCTTCCATATGGACTCAGTCCTGTGCAGTCCCCTAAGGAAAAAGTATGTGGTAAAATCAGGATCCCATATGTCAGATGAAACTAGGTAGGTTAAAATGATTTTACTTCCAATTAACAGAGAAAATAAGCTAAGCTCAAATATGGTAAAGGGATGATAAGAGAATTAAGGCTTAGGCATGAGAGTTAATAGCTAAAGGTGTTTTAACTGTTCTGGAACTATCATATGGTCTCTTATGGGAATCCTCCTGCAGAGGTCTGGAAAAGTAATCCCAGGATAAATCAAGATTCTTAAGTCTATAAGGAAATAAGTAGAAAATTTTCTTTTTACAGTTGACCTACTACAGATAAGAAAAAATAAATTTTAGACCTTGGTCAAATTTCCTCTGGGATTGGAAAGTTCCAAATTACTGTGAAGAGCAGACTTATCAGTTCTCAGCTCCACTGAAGAGTATATGATTTGCTAAGCTGAGGGGGATGGGAGAGGAATGAATGAAAAAATGAAAGGATGAAGAATGAATAGAGCTTTGTTTAGACCTTAACAACAAATCTGCAACAACAGCCATCAAGTTTGTAGCAGCACCACTCAATGTGCTTGCCTTAATGAATCACGTCTATGAAGATTACTTTCTACCACATAAAAGTAACCATAGAAGAAGCTCTACCAAAAGAGCCACAGCATGGGCTCTCTCTTTGCTCAAAGGATTCCCTTTAATATTTCTTGCAGGGCAGGTCTGGACTGTGATTCAATCATTACATAGTTGACTATCTCATCACTAAAAATAAATATAAATAAATATTCTCTCTCTTCCTAAAAGCAATCGAATGAAATCATATTTAATAATTTTGATATTTCTTGGGCACCTGGGTGGTTCATTGGGTTAAAGCCTCTGCCTTCGGCTCAGGTCATGATCTCAAGGGCCTTGGATCGAGCCCCACTCTCTCTCGGGCTCTCTGCTCAGCGGGGAGCCTGCTTCCTCTCTCTCTCTCTCTCTCTCTCTCTGCTTGCCTCTTTGCCTACTTGTGATCTCTGTCAAATAAATAAATAAAATCTTTAAAATAATAATAATTTTTATATTTCTGATTTATTAGTTGGGGTTCTATTTACTCAAATACAATCCACATTTCAAGGGCTAACATCAGAACATTTTATTTTATATTATCTACAGGCAATTAGAACCTTATAATAGACAGATAAAAACAGTAATCAATATAAGGTCAAGTCTTAACAATGTTCCTTATCAATGTTTTATATGCCCATGAGGATACTGGTAAAATTTTGTTTTCCTCAGCTATAAAAAGTTCTCTCAGAATATAACGAATAATCATATATTTAGAATAATTATAGCTCAAACTGTGGCAACTGATACAAATCATTATTTCTTTCTTTTTAAAATTTATTTATTTATCTATCTATTTATTTACTTAGAGAGTATGAGCAGGGAGAAGGGCAGAGGGAGAGGGACAGAATCTCAAAAGCAGACTGCACGCTGAGTGAGGAGCCTGAGGTGGGGCTCGATCTCACCATCCTAAGATTATGCCCTGAGCCAGAATCAAGAGTCAATTAATCGACTTAGGACCCAGGTGCCCCCAAAATCATTATTTCTAACGTCTAGAAAAGATATACTTGTTTTTAAAAGAATTACTTAGACTTTTCTCACTTGTAAACTTATAAAACTTGATCTAGTTCCAATATGGAAAGATAATCTCATGTGACAGTTATCCC
Source organism: Mellivora capensis (assembly GCA_004024625.1). Taxonomy (NCBI): domain Eukaryota; kingdom Metazoa; phylum Chordata; class Mammalia; order Carnivora; family Mustelidae; genus Mellivora; species Mellivora capensis. The sequence goes on from PISX010003832.1 coordinate 42,217, forward strand.
TACGTGATCTGTCTTGTCTATTAATTTGCAAGCTGTTTGAGAGGCAACCATGACTCATTCACTGCTATAACCACCGCAGGATATGGCTTGGAGAAGAACACAAGACTCTATATTGGTTGAAAGCATTCTCTGAATACAGTTTTTTGTATACTGGAGACTGCCTACATCGAGGTTCTTTTCTTTCTGTTTCATCCTAATTGGAACATTTTCCACATCTACTCCAGGTTTACTAGAACAAGAAATAAAAAGAGGGGAGGGGGAAAAAAGAAGTAGAAGAGAAGAGGAAAAAGAGTTGAAGAAGGGAAGTCAAAGGGAAGAAAAAAAAAAAAAAAAAAGGAAATAAATAGGAGGAAAAGGGACCAAACCAGCTATCACTGCCCCTCATTGTAATGTAGGCCATTTTTGCTCCTAGGAGAAGGGAAATCTTGCTAATACACTAAGATCCTAGAACAGCAATCCTGGGTTTTTGTTTCCCATCCCATCCCTCTACCATTACTGGTTTCTGGTTTATTCTTACTTTGTCTTTTTGCAGAACTAGGCAGATTGGGCGCCTGGGTGTCTCAGCAGGTAAAAGCCTCTGCCTTCAGCTCAGGTCAGGATCCCAGGGTCCTGGGATCATGCCCCACATCTGGCTCTCTGCTCAGCAGGGAGCCTGCCTCCCCCTCCCCACCTGCCTATTTGTGATCTCTGTCTGGCAAATAAATAAATAAAATCTTTAAAAAAAAAAATAGGCAGATATGTGTCCGTGTTATTATTTCCTAATTCTTCCTTACACAAAAAATAGCATACTTGATATACTCCAGCAATTTGTTTTTGTTTTTGTTTTTCCATTTAACAATATCTCCTGGAAATCAGTCCTTATCAGTTAAGAGATTTTTTTTTTAATCAGTTGAATATCCTGTTTTTTGTTTTCATTTTAAAATCCTGGTTTTTTTAAGGAGGAAAAGAAATAGCTCTTTTTGGTGCCTTTGACTAATTTCAAGTACAGTAACTCTTTAAAAATTAGAATGGTGAGGGAGTTGAGGGAAATTGGGGGGGAGATGAACCATGAGAGACTATGGACTCTGAAAAATAACCTGAGGGTTTTTTTTTTTGTTTTTTTTTTTATTTATTTATTTGACAGACAGAGACCACAAGCAGACAGAGAGGCAGGCAGAGAGAGAGGAGGAAGCAGGCTCCTCACTGAGCAGAGAGCCCGATGTGGGGCTCGATCCCAGGACGCCGGGATCATGACCCGAGCCGAAGGCAGAGGCTCCAACCCACTAAGCCACCCAGGCGCCCCTAACCTGAGGGTTTTGAAGGGGCAGGGGGGTGGGAGGTTGGGGGAGCCTGGTGGTGGGTATTGTGGAGGGCACGCATTGCATGGAGCACTGGGTGTGGTGTAAAACTATGAATTCTGTTACGCTGAAAAGAAATTTTAAAAAAATTAAAAAAAAAATTAGAATGGTAGGGGCGCCTGGGTCGCTTAGTGGGTTAAAGCCTCTGCCTTCAGCTCAGGTCAGGATCCCAGGGTCCTGGGATCGAGCCCGAATCAGGCTCTCTGCTCCACAGGGAGCCTGCTTCCTCCTCTCTCTCTGCCTGCCTCTCTGCCTACTTGTGATTTCTGTCTGTCAAATAAATAAATAAAATCTTTTAAAAAAAATAAAAATTAGAATGGTTGAACATAGGGCATTCTGTTTGACTAATCATGTTAAGACATAATTGTATGAATAGCATATTGAAATTACCATATTTTAAGAAATAACATTTGTAAAATTCAATTAAGGCTAAACATAACATTAGTATAATTTCATCTTTATTGGCCAGAATGTTGCTGAAGATTTAAAAATTATTCAAGAATAGTTAATATTGTACAGTACATAGTGTACCATGAAAAAACTGTTGAATTCTCTAGCATTATGGAAAGTAGTTGGATTTTTTTTTCTAACATTATTTCAATGTGATCAAACATAATAGAGAAAACTAGCTTCTCCAATTTGCACAACTTGAGAAATACAGTTTATGGAATATATATAAGGATTATAGTTATCTTCTCCTATTATCTACATGATTTCACCAGGTTATTATTATTATTATTTCAAGAGAGAGAGAGAGAGAGAGAGAGAATGTGTGTGAGCAGAAGGAGGATGGGAGAGGCAGAGAGGGAGAGGGAAAGAATATTAAGCAGAGTGTGTGTGCTGAGCATAGAGCCTAATGCATGGCTTGATCTCACAACCTTGACATCATGACCTGGCCGAAATCAAGAGTCAGACGCTTAACAGACTGAGCCACCCAGGCACCCCTCACCAGGCTATTACTAATATCAATGTTATAGTAGTATATCAACATACACTTCTTAAAAATCCACAGTATACATAAAGAATACCACATCTATGAATTCTAAATAACAGCAGCAACAATAATAACAGTTAAAATAAATAGCCTGTACCAGGTATTAAGTGCCTTATATTATCTCATTAAACTTTATAGCAGCCAAAAGCGACAGATAAGGTCATTGCCTCCATTTTACAGATATGTTTCAAAAACTTGACCAACCATCACCTACCAGTCAGGGTTAGAGCCAGTATCTGAACCCAGGACAATTTCAAAACTCCTCTCCTGGACCCTCCCCTACATTGCAGGGATATTTTAAGTTTTCCTGTGTACCTTCCAGTTTTATTTTGTACTGACCGGCTGGGACTGTTCCATCCAAAAATTTTTGTACCTGATTGTTTTAAATTTCTGGAGCCCTGTATTCAGTCATCTTCAATCCTGCTCCTTCTAGATCCTTGTAAAGTTGTCTTCTAGGATAAAGTTAATGGGACTGAAAAACATAAATGCATAAATTAATTCTATTACAAAAAAACAGAGAAGAAAAAGAATATACCATCTTGCAACTTTAAAAAGATAACATTATAGGTATATAGTTCAAAATCCTATTAGCTCTATTATTAAAAAGCAGCAATAGAGGCGCTCAATTATTAAAAAGCAATTATTACACATTATAACCTTTATATAACATTTATAACTTTATGTGGTAAGTTTTAGGACCATTCTTCAACAATTTGGACACTGTAACATATGAAAAAAAACACATACCAAAAAAATTTGTAAGCATACTCTTTGTTGTTGTTGTTGTTGGAGAGAGAGAGCACAAGGAGGAGCAGTGGCAGGCAGAGGGAGAAGCAGGCTCCCGGCTGAGCAAAGAGCCCAATGTGGGACTCAATCCCAGAACTCATAACCTGAGTCAAAAGCAGACACTTAACTGACTGAACCATCCAAGCGTCCCCCCAAAAAGTTTAATTTGTAGTATGTCAACATAGAAAATGTAAAGGAAATCATCTTGAATGTGAAAAAAGCAAAACTTTGAAATTTTTGGAAGAAAATATAGAAAATATCTTTGTGACCTCAGGGCTGGGAAAGATTTCTTAAATAAGTTACAAAAGCATAAACCACAAAGAAAAAACTGGTGAAATTTACTACATTAAAACTTTAGAAATATGGCATACTAAAAGACAAAATGAACAAAGGGAAACATGCTACAGAATGGAAGAAGGTATTTTCAACATATATAACTGGTGGCTCGCAGAAGATTTGCATCCGGAATAGATAAGAATACCTAAAAATCAGTAAGAAAAAAACCCAAGCAATCCAATTTAGAAATGGGCCAAAGACAAGGCAAGTCACAGAAACAACTAATAAACATATTAAAAGATGCTCAAATTCACCATGGAAATGCAATCACAATGGGATAGATCTCACCGGTCACATCTGCAAAATTAAAGGGGGACAATTCCTAGTGTTAGTGAGGATGCAGATCAAATAGTACACCCATCCTGCCATAAGAAACATAAACTAGTGTAGTCACTGCAAAGAGTAACTCAACAATATTCAGGTCAGAGCAGTGTGCCTTTCATTCAATCTTTTTTGACACATATATGTACCTGAAACAAAAGTCTCACAAAATAATTCCTACCCTTATTGTATGAGGTGCTAAGGGATATCTCCTTTTCTATTTTTTCTATCTTACTCTATTTTATTCTACCCTGACTCTGTCCTATTTTATCCTTTCCTATTTCATTTTTAAAAGAAAATGTTGGTCTCAACCTACTAAAATAATTTGAGGATCACTAATAAGCCCTGCCTTATAGCTTGGACAATGCTGGCCTAGATGAACTCTAGAACATATATGCAATTGTTTGCAATAGCAAAAAACTAGAAATAGCAAACAGAATTGATCAACAGGATCGATCAACAGAATTTATAAACTATCGAATGTATATACCATACAGCAATTAAAATAAATTATCTAGAATCAATACAGATAAATGTCCAAAATAATTTAAGCCAAAAATCACTAAGTCACAGAATGATACATATGGTACACTATTTGATAAATTATTTGATCTAATTTGATAAAGTTTAAAACATGCAAAAAATAATACTATTCAGTAAAGTTTAGAAACATGCAGAAAGCAATACTATTTTAAGGTGTTGTGGATACTGACACACAAATATATATACATACATACATATATGGCTGGACTTTGATGGTAATTTTTTTGTAGGAAAGTTTTGATAAAGGTGATGCCAAAGATAAAATTTTCCATGTAATCCCTTCAAGGAATTGGTATGATTTCACTTTTCCATCTGACAAGACAGTTTCCAAGATGTTAAGCTTAAATTACATTAATCATCTGAATATAGGAGAATAAGGTTACCCAATTTTTTTAAAAGATTTTATTTATTTATTTGAGAAAGAGCATGTGAGAGAAAGAGCACAAGCGTGTGCACAAGCAAGGGGGGGGGACAAAGGGAGAGGGAGAGGCTGACTCCCCTTGAGCAGGGAGCCCAACGAGGGGCTCAATCCCAGGACCCTGGGATCATGACCTGAGCCGAAGGCAGACACTCAACCAACTGAGCCACCCGGTGCCCCAAGGTTACCCAGTGTTAAAGAAACACAATTTTGGAATCATAATACATCCATTCTAATATTGCCTTTACCATGGACATAATAATTCAATAAAGGCTTGATAATCACAATTCATAAACCATAATTTCTTTTGCCATCAGAAACGGAAAATTTTATCAATATAAAAGGAAGACAACAAATAAATAACAAGGTATAATATTTTAAAATGCCATGGAAGAATATCCAAAATAGAAAAAAAAAGTTTACTATTATCATATTAGAACGGCAAAAACATATTTTCTACTTCTGGTCTAAAACTGCTTACAATGATCCAGCAATCGCACAAGTTGGTATTTACCCAAAAGAGACAAAAGTACTGACTCAAAGGGATACATGCACCCTGATGGTTATACCCGTATCATCTACAATAGCCAAACTATGGAAAAAGCCCATACGCCCATCGACTGATGAATGGGTAAAGAATATGGGATCTATATATGCAATGGAATATTAGTTAACCATAAAAAGGATGAAATCTTGCCATTTGCAATGATGTGGATGCAGCTAGAGAGTATCATGCTACGTAAACTTAGAGAAAAACAAATACCATACAATGTCACTCATATGTGGATTTGAAGAGACAAAACAAATGAACATAATGGGGGGAAAAGAGGCAAACCTGAAAACAAACTCTTAACTATAGAGAACAGACAGAGTTGCTGGAGGGAGGTGGGTGGTGGGATGGGGTTAAATGGGTGATGGGCATTAAGGAATGCACTTGTGATGAGCACCGGGTGTTGTATGTAAGTGAGAATCACTAAATTCTACACCTGAAACTAATATTACACTGTATGATAACTGGAATTTAAATAAAAACTTGAAAAAGAGGAGCACCTAAGTGGCTCAGTCGGTTAAATGTCTGACTTTGGCTCAGGTCATGATCCCAGGGTTCTGGGCTGGAGCCCCACAGGGCACCAGACTCCCTGCTCAGTGGGGATCCTGCTTCTCCCTCTGCCTGCTGCTCCCCCTGCTTGTGCTCTCTCTCTCTCCCCGTCTCACAAATAAATAAAATCCTTAAAAAAATGTTTTTTCTTGTTCTTTCTTGTGATGAGAATTCTCAAGATCTACTCTCCTGGCAACATTCAAATATGCACCCACGATATTATCGACCATAGCCAGCATGAAGCACACCACATCTCCTTGACCTACTCACGTCATACCTTGAAGTCTACCTCCCAAGCCCCTCCACCCATTTCATCCTTCCCCCAAACCCTCCTCACTCCTGGCAACCACCACTCTGTTCTCCATATCCATGATTTTTGTTTGTTTCTTCTATTCCAGCTATCAGTGAAATCATACAGTTGTTGCCTTTCTCTGATTTACTTCACTTAGCATAGTGACCTCTAGGTCCATCCATATCGTTACAAATGGCAAGATTTCACTCTTTTAATGGCTGAGCAATATTCCACTATGTATATATATATACCATACCTTCTTTATCGATTTATCCATCTGTGGACACTTAGGTTGTTTCTATATGCTGGCTATTGTAAATAATGCTGCAATCAACATAGGGGTGAATATATCTTTTCAAATTACTCTTTTTATTTCCTTTCAGTAACTACACAGAGATGGAATTACTGGATCATATGTGATTTTAATTTTTTGAGAAACCTCTATTTTCCATAGTGGCTGTACCAATTGACATTCCCAATAAAGCACAAGGATTCCCTTTTCTTCACAACCTTGCCAACACCTGTTATTTCTTGGCTTACTGTTAACAGCCATTCTAACAGGTGTGAAGTGACATCTCATTGTGGTTTTGACTTGCATTTCCCTGATGATCTGTGATGTTGAGCATCTTTTCCTGTGCCTGTTGGCCATCTGTATGTCTCCTTTGGAAAAATGTCTCATCAAATCCTGTCTATTTTTAATTGGATTGTCTGTTTATTTGCTATTGATTTGTAGGAGTTCTTTATATTTTTTAAATATTAACTCCTTATCACATATATGATTTGCAAATATTTTCTCCCATTCTGTAGGCTGCCTTTTCATTTTGTAGATGGTTTCCTTTGTTGTGCAGCAGCTTTTTAGTTTGATGTAGTTCCACTTGTTTATTTTTGCTTTTACAGTCATATCCGAAAAGCATTGTCAAGACCAATGTCAAGAGGCTTAGGGCCTATGTTTTCTTCTAGTTTTATGGTTTCATGTTTTACATTCTAGTTTTTAATCCATTTTGCGTATTGTGTAAGATAAGTAGTCTAGTTTCATTCTTTTGCATGTACCTATTCAGTTTTCCCAAAATCATTTATTAAAGAGGCTGTCTTAATCCCCATTGTATATTCTTGCATCCTGTGTTGTAAATTAATTGAACATATATACATATGGCTCTCTATTCTCTTCCATTGATCTAGGTGTCTGTTCTTATACCAGTACCAGACTGTTTTGATTACTATGGCTTCAAAATATAGTCTAAAATCAGAAAGCATGATACCTCTTTGCCCTCCTTTCCCAAGATTGCTTTGGCTATCCAGAGTCTTTTGTGGTTCCATATAAATTTTAGGATTATTTGTTCTATTTCTGCAAAAAGTGCCATTGGGACTTTGATAGGAATTGCACTGAATCTATATATTGCTTTTGGGTAATGGGGACATTTTAGCAATATTAATTCTTTTTACCCATGAGCATGGGATATCTTTGCATTTATTTGTGTCTTCTTCAATTTCTTGTCTTATAGTTTTCAACATATAGGTCTTTCACCTTCTTGTTTAAATTTATTCCTGGTTTTTTGATGCAATTGTAATTGGGATTTTCTTAATTTCTCTTTCTCATAGTTTGTTGTTAGTGTATAGAAATGCAACAGATTTTTGTATGTTGATTTTATACCCTGCAACTTCACTGAATTCATTTATATATTCTTTTTTCTTTTCCTTTTTTTAAGATTTTATTTATTTATTTGACAGACAGAGATCACAAGTAGGCAGAGAGGCAAGCAGAGAGAGAGGAGGAAGCAGGCTCCCTGCTGAGCAGAGAGCCTGATGCGGGGCTTGATCCCAGGACCCTGAGAACATGACCTGAGCCGAAGGCAGAGGCTTCAACCGACTGAGCTACCCAGGCGCCCCTCATTTATATATTCTTTACTGAATTAAAAAACTAAGAGTTTTTTGGTGGTATCTTTAGGGTTTTCTATATATAAAATCATGTCACAAATTATGAAAGGCTTACATCTTCCTTTCCAGTTTGGATGCTTTCTATTTCCTTTTCTTGCCTAATTGCTCTAGGACTTCTGACACTGTGTTGAATAAAAATGGCAAGAGTGGGCATCCTTGTCTTATACCTAATCTTAAAGAAAAAGCTTTCAGCTTTTCACCACTTAGTACAACATAAGCTGTGGACTTGTCATATATGGCCTTTATTATGTTGAAATACATTCCCTCTATATCTACTCTATTGAGAGTGTTTTTCAAAAACAGTTTTGAACTTTGTCAAATGCCTCCCTGCATCTGTTGAGATGATCATATATTTTTATCCTTTATTTTTTTAATGTGGTGTATCATGTTGATTGACATGTGAATGTTGAACCATCCTTGCATCCCTGGAATAAATCCCATTTGATCATAGTATAAGATCTTTTTTTTTTTTTTTTAAGATTTTATTTACTTATTTGAGAGAGAGACAGCATGAGAGGGGAGAAGGTCAGAGGGAGAAGCAGACTCCCCATGGAGCTGGGAGCCCGATGCGGGGCTCGATCCCAGGACCCTGGGATCATGACCTGAGCTAAAGGCAGAGGCTTTAACCAACTGAGCCACCCAGGCACCCCGATCTTTTTAATGTATTGGTGAATTCATGTTATATTTCCTAACATTTGCTAATCTGTGTGCAATATTTGCAAATATTTTGTTGAAAATTTTTGCATTTATGTTCATCAGGGATACTAGCCAGTAATATTCTTTTTTGTGTGTGTGGTATCCTTGTCTGGTTTTGGTAAAATCAGTTTGGAAGCATTCCCTCCTCCTTAATTTTTTGGGAGAGTTTAAAAAGGTCAGATATTAATGGCAGCATTCACCAGTGAAGTCACTGGGTCATGAACTTTTATTTGTTGGGAGGTGTTTGATGACTAATACAATATCCGGACTAGTAGTCAGTCTATTCAGATTTTCTTTCTCTTCATGATTCACTCATAGAAAGTTTCTGTGAATATCCATTTCTTCTTGGTTGTGCAATTTGCTGGGCTATAATTCTTCCTAGTAGTCTCTTATGATCCATTGTATTTGTGGTATCAGTTGTAACTGCTCTTTCATTTCTGATTTTATTTGAACCCTCTTTTTTTTTCCTTGATGGGTCTGGCCAAAGGTTTGGCAATTTTGTTTATCTTTTCAAAGAACTAGCTTTTAGTTTCATTGATCTTTTCTATTATCTTTTTAGTCTCTGTTTATTTCCACCCTGATCTTTGTTATTTCCTTCCTTCTACTACGTTTGGCTTTGTTTGTTCTTCTTCTAGCTTCTTTAAGTAGAAAGTTAAATTGTTTGAGATTTTTCTTATCTCCTTACATAGGCCTGAATCTCTATGAAGTTCCCTCTCACAACTACTTTTGCTGAATCTTATATATTTTGTAAATTATATTTCCATTTTCATTTTTCCCAAGGTATTTTATTTCTCCTTTGGTTTTTTCTTTTTTTTTTTTTTTGATTGACCCATTGGTCAGTAGCATGTTGTTTAATCTTTACATGATTTTCTAACACTTTCTCTCTCTTTCCTCCTTCTGGGACCCTTACAATGCTAATGTTATGCCACTTTATGTTGTCCCATAGGTTCCTTAAGCTAGCTTCATTTTTTTTTTAATTATTTTTCCATTTTGTTGCTCTCTTTGAGTTCCACTACCCTGTCTTCTTGATCGCCAAGCATTTCTTCTGCTTCATCCAGTCTGCTGTTGAACCCCCATCTAATGTATTTTTCAATTCAGTTATTATATTCTTCAGTTCTGTGACTTCAGTTGGTACTTCCTTATATACTCTCGCTGTTGAAGTTCTCACTGTATACATTCATTTTTCTCCTAAGTTTGGTGAACATCTTTTTGATTATTACTTTGAGACAACCATAGACCCTATTGACCTCTAGATCAGGCAATGTGGCAGTGTCCCCTGGGTGAAGCTGCCAAAATTGGGGCTTCAGACCAGTGTATAAGCTCCTTTCTGGAAGGTCCTGGCAAACTGCAGTGAGGCTGAGGGAAGGCAAAAAGATGGCATCCCACAGCCTATATTCCCTGAGAGCACCTTTATAGCCTCTAGATGTGTGGCAGACCTGAAGTCTGCCCCTTGGGCCAAAGTGCCAGGACAAGTAAATAGGCTTTTTTCACAAACAGACTGGGGGTGTGTTTCAGTCTGCTGTCTATGCAGAGCCTTGGGGGTGACAGCCTACCAAGAACTGTCTCTCTGTTCATTACAGTCCCATGAAACCCAGGAACACAGGCATGCCTGCCCAAGGTATCAAGGTAGAGGAAGAGTGCGAAAATGGCATCCACCAGCACCTCTGTCCCCAGAAAAAGTTCCAACAGGTCCCTGTGTGTTGCATTCAGCAGAAGCTTTAAGGTTAGAAAATAAATCTTCACATATAGTCTAGGTGCTTATCAAACTGCTGCTTTTGTGCTGGTTCCCAAGGCAAATGTGTCTACATGCAAGCCCATTAAGAGAAATATCTCAGTTCTCTACAGCCTTTTGGGTCTCCAGGATGTAAGATCTATTGGTTTCCAAAGCTAGATGTTCAGGGAGCTCATCTCTTCATTGCAGGTTCCAGGGGTTGGAGTGCCTGATGTGGGAAATAAACCCCTCATTCATCAAAGAAGCTCTAGATTTGTGAAATGCTTCCCAACTGTGGGTTGCCACTCTGGCAGTGGGGTTTTTGGTGAAACCGTGCATACGTGGCCCTTTTACTGTTTTGTTGTGAAGTAGCTATTTAGCTAGTTTTCTGTTCTTTTTCAGAGGGAATTTTTCCTTATGTAGATGTAGATTTGGTATGTCTATGTGAGAAGGTGAGTTTAGGGTTTTTCTATACCACCATCTTGGACCACCCCTTTCAACATTTTAACTGATTATATCCATTTCCTTAAACTAGTACAGTTCAGCAATTTATTTCCAAATTATCCCTGTTTGGAACAGATAACTCCTGAATCTTGCAATTTGTATTTTGAGAGTTTTCCTTACACTCTTAATAGCTATGAAGTTGGAGACCGGTGGATAAAAAGACAGTCTTTTGATTACTGAACATGAGAAACATATCAATTCACAACAGGTCAATTTATTCAGTTCCCTACACAAAGTATATGATAAGCAGCCTCTACATAGTATTGTTGGTAATCAATGTTAATCAGTGTGTTTGCTAATAGGACAATGTGTTATATTACTTGGTAATACCTCTGACCCAAATAAAGAGTTAAGCTGATTACAGGACATACATTCATTTGCCTAACTTATTCAACAGATGTTGATGTGGTGTCTGCAGTAGGTACTAAGCTGAAAGCAAACTTACATAAGAGAAAAAACAAAGTAAGTGGAGCAAAAAGATATCCACCTCCCAGGTGCTTATGTCAACATTACCCCAACACAACAGTACTTGTGGGCCTTAAGATTTAATAAACTAGACATACTGTATCTATGAGAAGAAACCATCTTTCCATGGAAACTGATTTTTACAATTAACCAGGAACTTCAAGTGCTAATAACCATTCTTTAGAAGTAATTCCTCTATTGAAAAAAGTAATTTCTGCAAAGAAAACCCAGTGTTTTACATATGTATATATACATACATATCCACTATTATTATAAATATATTCTTATATATTATTTTATTTGATATATTATATAACATATTGCAATATTATATTACATTATAGAAAATAATTATATATAAATATATAATTAATTCAACTTAAAATATGAGGTCAACTATAAAGCCATGCTTGAAAAATAAAATATATAAAAAAGTTTTCTTGCAATATAGAACTCAATGCTTTTAACAAATTTTCCCATCTGGGCAATACAGTTGATGCCATTTTTATGAACAAAGATATAGGACATTAAAGAAAACTAATGTCTTTTTGGATGCCAGCACGGTTTACAGTAACAGTGTGTTAATGAGCTCCAGACCAAGTAAATGTCAGTGCGGTAATGATGATTCCCAACATTCTAACTGAACCATTAAGTGATAGATCATCTGTAAGTTATAAATGATAAAAATACAAGAAAACATGATCCCAATCATCACTTGTAAAAAAGGATGATAGCTATAATTTACCTCTACGTGAATGAGAGACGATAAGCCTACTACACATAACAGTAAAATACCTACACAGTTGCTAACTAATGTGAGACAATTATAAACAGGACAGACAAAACTGAAAAACTAAAAAGTACAACTATGACAAAGGTACAACTTCAAAAGAAATTATATTGCCAGGTTTATGATAAGCATCAAACTGACTTAGAACACAGAAACATCATTGTTATTTTAATTATGTTTGTAAAAAGGTTTCCGAATGTCATCAAGAGAGATGAGGCAGATCTTCAGTCCCAAGGAAACTTGTATTTAGTTTGAAGAGATTACTGAGCTCATTAAAGTTAGCCTTTTCAAATATACAGAGCAAAAGTACATTTTCAAATATGAAAAATTATCAACATAAACTATACAAATGTTTTTATGTTGTTAAACTAGCTAAAATGAGTTAGTACTTGAAAAAATCTGTAAATTCATTTGAAATTTAGGTCCTTATAGATCTAGTACAATAATAATAATTAAAAATCCTAACTGTGAAAGATTTTTGTTCCACAACATAAACATTCCTTCAGTGCGGCAGGCTTTCTTAGCCTTGGCTCATTTACATTTGGGATTCATTTGGTTTGGTTTGGTTTGGTTTGGTTTTGGTTTTTCTTTGGGGGGGGGGTTCATTTTGTTTGGTATCAGATACATTTAATTTAATACAAAACATATTATAATGTGATCTATTTATGATTTACTTACTATCTGGTACTTGTTAGCTCAAAATATCTTCCATGGAGAGATATACATAATAGATATTAGCTAAGGTTAGATCAGCAAGGCTTGAAGACACTAAGACACACACTTTAGTGTCAGATATATGCTGAAAAAATCTATTATGCCTTAAATTTCCTAAAGACTCTCATATTGTTAAGATGGGATCACCATGTGAACTAGACACATACTCCTTCCAGAGAATGAAAGTGAGAAGGATTATCTGCCTTTCACTGAAGGATACTATAAATATTCCTCTCAGAGAGGCAAATTATCTGCTGCTTTGAAGTAAATATCTCCATGTAGTCCTCTATTTTCAGCCTCAAACAGGAGTCTTTGATGTCATTCTGCACCACTGATAATTCCACTCCTGGTTTCAAATCTCTCTTGTCTGGTCAATTTTGATTTATACTAATTCAACTCCAGTAAACCTCAAAAGTAGTGGTACCTGAGAGGCATTTTAATTCCATTCTAACCAAGTGATAAAACCAAAATTAAATATGACAAATCCTCAAGGTTTAGACAAACCCCATAGGTACCTTATAGTTACAGTTCCAGATTAATAGTTTTTGATATAGTGTTTGTAATCTACTTAAGTAAAGGGCCCAAAAGACACACTTTACTTTCTAAAACTGTTCCTCTCTATCAGCCACTTCTCTAAGTCTTGTCTGGTATATTCAGAAATCTCTAAGATTAATAATTTAATAATTTATCACATGATATCATACCAGGTGGCCTTTCAACATAGTTTCAAATAAAGAAAAGCAACTGACCACTCTTAGAAAACTAGTTTTCACTAATCAGTCAGAGAGACATTAAGAAGAATTGCAAAGTACAGTAATATGTGCAGAAAATATACACTTTTTCTCAACACATCTGTATTCATTTGACTAGTCCTTTCTACTTAAGAGCCCAGTCTCTTCATTTGATATATTAGGTTAAACCATAAAATCTGAATAATTTGTACCCAATTTGGGAAAAAAAAAAAGTTTTACCTATATAAAATAAGGTTTTATTTGTCACAATGGTCATGCTGTAGGCCCCCATCAAATTTATACCGGAAAATGGCAAGGAACATTTTCTCCAGAGAGATAATTTGGAAAAACTAGTTCTCTGTCTTGAACATCACCTTCAGTTTATCCTCAGACCCAACATAACCACGCTGTATAAAATTGCAACTCACACCTGTACTCTTAGGCCTCTTTCTCAGCTCTTCTTTTCCATTTTTCATAGCACCTATAATTTTCTAAATGATAAGCAAATATGTTTACTATCAATCATTCTTTTCTAGAAATGTTAAGCTCCAGAGGGAAGGGATCTTTGTCTATCTTGTTCACTGACATATCTTAAACACCAGAACAGAACCTGATGGAAAGTAGTCACTCAGTATTTGTTGAATGAATGGATGAATGAATCCACATTGAGGACTCAGTACAAAATATTTCTGGAGTCAGATTTTAATTCCATTTATACACTTAACAAATATCTACTGTGTTCCGAATATGGGGGAGACAGGGCACACACACAAAAAAAGGTATTATCAGTGGTAAGTGCTATAAAGCCAAAGAGAACAGGGTAAGAGGTTGGAAAGAGAACAGTGGCTATTTTAAAGGACCTGAGTCACCTCTCTGAAGTGATGGCAATTGTTTTGCGTCTTGGATTAAGGTAGGCGCCATATATATTTGGGTGTAGTAGGAAACTGAGCTTTAAGCATGAAGGAAATAGCAAACGCCTAGGCCCTAGGGTAGAGGCCCCACTTGGTAAGTCCAGCAAGCCCAATGAGGCCAGCATGGTAGAAGTGGGGTGTGCAAGAATGTATCATTCTAATTGCCTTTACCTACTACTTAGTAACATTCATTCATATAGATAGATAGATAGATATTCTAATGCCCTGGGAAATAGAGATTACCTTTCACCTAGAGTACTCAGATTCCCTGATAGTAAGAGCTTCTTCAATTCCAGCCCCCAAATGTCTGTATCAGCACATCATATAAGATCAAAGCACAGTAATGACATCGTTAAAAACCGCTCCAATTAGCCTCAGAAGTCACCAAACTGACTTTCACTCAGTACCACCGCGCACGAAGGTGTAAAGCCAAGTTCTAACTTGGTACTAGAAGGGTGCAACGCCATGAGGCTCAATAAACATTAAACAGTGACGCTCATTCTGAGTCTGGGGGGAAGAGCGTCGTCCCAAAGCAGTTTGTGAACTCCACTTTCACTCAGCTCTAAGACTAAGCCGCCAAGAGCAATAGGAGGCAGCTCTGTGACATGCATTTTGTGACAGTCCTGGACTGCTCCGACATTTTATGTAACTTCCCAAAGAACAAAAAACAAAAGTTCGCTCTAAACTCGCCTTCCAACTCGGGCCAAGGCGGAGCACTTGGAAAGTTTTCAGCGTCTGAAAACCTCTGTTTCCGGGGCTGAGCAGAGCAATACCTTCGGGCTTAAAATAAAGGCTTACGGCGACTCCTCCCCTCCCTCCATAGCGGCTTCGCCGGGCTTAGCCAAACTTTCCCTGCAGTCCCTCAACCCCAGCACCCAAGGTCAGAGGCATCATACTGAGTTAGGGAGCAGGTTCGCGGCCAGGAGCTAGGTGAATGGGTTTTCCGGGCGACAGAAACAAAAACACCAGCAGCCTACGCGGAGCGAAGAATGGGGAGAGAAGGAGAAACTCTAAGGCAGCCGCCGCCCCCGCAGGCTGGGACGACGCCCCGCCTCGCATGCGGAAGACGGTGAAGGCTCCGCGGCGGCGAGGCCACCCAAGACCCTCGCCCCGCTCACGACATCCGCCCTCAGGCTAGCGCATGCGCACCGCCGCCTGAGCCCGCGGCCTGGGTGGGGGTACAATCTCCGGAGTCCTGCACCCAGCCCCCTCCCCCCAGCGGGTTTGCGCACGCGCGGCGACGCCTCGGCTCTAGGCCTGGGCGGGGGTGTAACCCCGGGGGCTGCTCGTCGGCCGTCGCCGCGTCCCGGAGCTCGGACTGAGGGGGCGGAGAGAAATGGCCGCTTGAGCGGGGGGATCCGAGAGTGGCCGGCTTCGAGCCTGGCGTCCCCTCTTGACGTCCTACGCCATACTGTAGCCTTACCTCAGCGCAGGCCTGAGCCGCATCCGCTCCGCCTTCTGGGTCGCCGTTACTGTTCGGTTGGGGGCCCGGCGCAGCGACGAGTTGGCGCCTCCCCCTGAAGCAGCCGGGCCTCGGCGGGTTGCGCTCGGTTGCCAGGCCGGGGACGGGAAGGGAGGGGAGCGCACTCGAGGGGAGGGGGCGGGCGACGGCGCCTCGCCCCTCCTCCTCTCGCCCGGCTGCCCACTGCCGCCCCCGCCCCTTCCCCAAATACTCCCAGTCTTCTCGGAGCAGACCCCAGGACTGCACCCCGCCTCGTCGGGGGAGCCCATCTCCGCTCTGTGGGATACCCCCACTTTCTCCAGGTTCTGGGCCCCAAAGGCTTGAGACTTTGGAGATGCCCGACCCGGAAGCGTGAGGCGCGCATATAGAGCGTGGGCAGCCTTTCTCTGCTTTTTCCTTGTGGCGGTCCCTCCGCTGGGAAGCTCAGATCGCGTCTTCGTACGGTTCCCCCCAGCTTTTCACCTCACTGCTGTGGGGCCGAAGTCGTGTACCCTTCAAATACGAATGTTGAAATAAGGAGTGATTTGTCTTGAGGGAGTGACCTGAGCTACCTTGGGATCAAAGTCTTTTGGAACTGCACTTATCCCTTTACTAATTTAGTAATTTCTTGTATTACACTGCACTTCTGTTGGCCTTGCTAGATTGTAGTAAAATGCGCCACAGCTTTATAATGTGCAATAATTTCTTCCACCTTACTACACTTAACGTTGACCTGAGTGGGTTTTGGTAAAATGCTTCACAACTACAGTTAACTAGCTGTTCCTGCGAGGTAAGCTGAACGCTTTTACAGTGGCTTTTAAATGAGGACACAGGTTCAACGTCTAAGTGATTTGCCAAAAAGTAGCACAGCTGCGTAGACTGAGATGTCAACCCACGGGGACCATGACGGTGTTGTTTGGTCTGGCCTTTGTCATTCATTGGGAAAACATCCATCCAGAATGTCTAGGTGTTTTTATTGCAGTTGCTGTAAATGTCTAGGTGTTTTTATTGCAGTTGCTGTACTTGGCAGACATCTACGTCTATTATCACAGAATGGCTCCAATAAAACCCAGAAGGAAGCTTACATTTACTTGACTTTGTAGGTTATGAGCAGCGCAAGAGTCTTACATGCATGGCATTGCCTAAGACAAGCTTTTCCTCCTGAAACAGTTATCCTTTGGCCTTTATAACTGAAAGGACAGCTTGGGTTTTTTATTTGAAAAGGTTAATTAGGAGGAACTTCCCCAACGGTATTTATCTAAGGAAGAAGGTGGTCAGACTAAGGAAGGTAGTGAGATAAGATGGGATTAATCACTAAACATACCTTCCTTTTACTATTTGTGATTTTTATATCTCACTAGATTGTGAAATTCTTGAGAACACAGATCATGCCTTATTTCTGTACCATAAACTGCTTAATAAATGTGAAATCGAATTGCATTGATTACGTGACCTTTAGCTACTCAAATATGCTTCCATATGTCATTAAGAGACCTAAACATAAGCATTAATCCATGGTGTACTCTCATTTTGGATTATTTGTGCCAGTTCTCCTGGGCTTGACCGCCTTGATAAACTGACTTCTTAAGAGTGGTTGATACCTAATCCAAAAAGGCTTTATGTCACCTTTTCTTGTACCCTGATCAGCTCTCTCCTTCCTCTCCTTGTGGCAAAGCTGCATAACACTGAGTCTGCATAAAAAATCCACTGACTGACTTTTCTGTTCAGGAAAAGGCTTTTCCTCTGATGACCACCAAAGCTGAAATTCATCATTAGACAAGTTTAGAGTTGGTTCATTAAACAGGAATTTTTTCTAATTCAAACACTCAAGCCACATTTTTCCTTTATCCAGACTGTTTTATGTTTAAGGCATTTTAAAAGTCACTATTAAGAAAGCAAAATTATAGAAAATCACTTTCATACAGAATGTAATGAATAATTTAAAAATCAACCTATATAATAATTCTTTACTTAAAGGTGTAATACTCCTTTACACATTAGTATTTTAAGATTTAGGTATTTTAAAAATAAAATACTTTTTTTTTTAAAGATTTAATTTATTTATTTGACAGACAGAGATCACAAGTAGGCAGAGAGGCAGGCAGAGAGAGAGGAGGAAGCAGGCTCCCTGCTCAGCAGAGAATCATTGGGGGGGGAGGGGGAGGGGCTTGATCCCAGGACCCTGGGATCATGACCTGAGCCAAAGGCAGAGGCTTTAACCCACTGAGCCACCCAGGCGCCCAAAAATAAAATACTTTTTAAAGGTCCTGAAGTTCTTAGGACTTTTTAAAGGCACTAAGATTATTCCTAAATGATAAAAAACAGTAAGACATGGGATAGACTTTCTCCAGGTTCTACCATGAATCATATTACTAATGGAGGACTTAGTGTTAATATATGATTATAGCAAGAATGATCAGAACAGAGGATTCAACAGGTATAGTCTGAAAATATAAAAGCGGAAATTTCTTGTAACAAATCTAACCTCTAGAGCAGTTGGGAAAAACTTTTAGAATATCTCTATTTTTATCTAAATTAAGAAATCAAACTTTACTAATATTTAATATGTAGATTGACAACAGCGCATATTTTTTGTAATTAAGTATATGACCAAAAATGTTTAGAGACCACTTCTTTTTTTTCCCAGTGATTTCTTGTCATTACTAATCTTTAACTGGTTTTTTGTTTGTTTTGAGAGAGAGAGAGAGAGAAAGTGAGAAAGAGCATGAGAGGAGAGAAGGTCAGAGGAAGAATCAGACTCCCCACAGAGCGGGGGGCCTGATGCAGGACTCCAGGATCATGACCTGAGCCAAAGGCAGTTGTTTAACCAAATGAGCCATCCAGGTACCCTAGAGACCACTTCTCTAGAGTACCAGTAGTTCGGTAGGCAGCATCTGATTTCACTACATGTTTTGACTCTGTAATATTTTAAATACAATAATTTGGATTTATACAACATTTTAAGTATAATAATCTTGAAACATATATAACATTGAAAATTTTACCTTTGTTATACTATGCAATAAATAGATATTTATTCCTTAATCACTTTTAACATAAGATATTTATCTGACAAATCTTGGTAATTTATATAATGTTTCTTTGCATTATCATAGAACTGAGAGATTAAATATAAATCCTCATTTTATAGATGCCCAGATTATGAAGTAATTTGTCTCAAGTCTTTAGATTCATCGTTTCAGTGCTTTTTCTAATGCATCAACCCACTCATAGGACAAAGAGCAGAATCTCATTATCCATCAAATGAATGATAACAACAATGCCATTGCACAAGGTGGGAAGATGAGGTATTTCTCATAGAAATATTTTTTTAACCTTTTTAAAGAGGAAGAAATTTTTTTTAACCTTTTACTTTAAAATAATTATAGATTCACATAAAGTTGCAAAAGTAGTACAGAGTGTCCCATTCACCTGCCCCCACTTTCCCTCACTATGTTTAAGATAATAATATCTTGCAAACACTAAGTTAAAGCGAAGACTTGGATTGAATAAGCTGACCAAACTCAGGACAAACCAACTGGCCAGAAGCTAAAGGTTGAAAAGGATGGTTTTGGGGCAAGGATTCTGAATGAGGGAGCTATTCTAGAGAAAAGGAGGAGGGAAATGGGGAAGAAGATCATTAAACACAACACATTCCTTGGTCAGAAGAGAAGTGGTAGTCTCTAAACCAGCTAGACATTTTTTGTGCTCTTTTTTTTTGTCTTATTTCATCATTTATCATTTCTCTTAAAGTTTTCCAGATAATGTGCTTGCTATCATAACCTATATCCCTACAGATCACAGCCAGGTTGCAATAAAAAAGAATAAATTTCTGACTCCATCACTTAAGGGAACCTCTAGGAATATTAGCCCTCCTTAAAGTCCATAGGGGCTGGAAAGATGGAGTGTTCTAGTATAATTCTGTAGACACCATGTAGCATCCTCCTCCTTTGCTACTCCTGAGTGAAGACAGGAGACACTCCTGGGGTCCTGGCTACTGTCAGTTGTGTGGGAGAGAATATGTGCCCAGGCCACTTTGATGTGGAAGGCACAAAGGCAGCATTGCCTAACTCTCTGTATTTTAGAGAGATAATCAGTTATGCTGTGGCTTCACAGACCCTTCTTCCTCTTTACCATGGTATATGGCATGATGTATCCAAGCAGGGTGCTAGAATACAAAGCAATGAAGATGGTGTTACTATGGCAATAATGAGAGAACAACAAACTACCAGAAGGAGGTCAAGAAAGGCTTCCCGAAAGAAAAAAACTTTGGTGTTAAGTTTTAAGGATGTGCACAAGTTAGCTAAGAGAACAAACGTTAGGGATGGAGATGCTGGGGAAGGGGAACATTCCAAGTAGAGTAAGAAAGAGTATGATGTGTTTGAGAATTGTAAGCCACTTAATAAGGCAGAACAAAGGATATGTGGAGGGGATAGAGTAATGGTAGAAGATTAAAGTAGCAATAATTTCTTGAATGCTTTCTTGGGTTGCACTCTTTATAGTACATTGTCTTAATTAGTTCCTACCATAAACTGTAACTTAATTCTGGCTCTGTTTTTCAAATGAAATAGTAGAGACTTAACTAACTTGCCTAGGGTCACATAACTAATAAGAGGCAGGGCCAGGACTCAAATCCATCTCTGATTCCAATCTGGAGCTCTTTCCATTTGACCACGTGGCCTCTTTCTACATGAAATAGAAAGCAAATGGACCAAATAATAAAAGGCCTTGGCAATGTAACAGCAAGATATATCACAGGATCCAACAATGGATTTTAAGCAGGAGGATGACATAATGCCCTTTGTGTTGAGGAGGCCCCCTGCTGTGCAGTGGGGAGGATGGTGAGCCTGGAGTCAGGGGACCATGTTAAGACTCTATCTGATCAGCCCAGGTGGGACATTAAGAGTCCTTGAACTCAATGCAACAGTATGATGGGCTTAAAGAGAAAGAAGATGGTTTTGAGAAAATTTTGATTAATTTTGAGAAAACATTAATATACATCTCCATAATAATAAGTTAAAGAAATAGAAACATTTTAATTGATGCTGGGAGCATGTTTGATAAAATTCAATATTCAATATTCATTTTTGATAAAAGAAATTTTAGTAAATGGCTACATATATGCACTGGAAACTAGCTTTGTGTTTAACAGTGAAATTCTAAGAGCATGTCCATTAAATATAGGAATAAATACATACTTAATGCTCCAATGCTATTCTGGAAGTACTAGCTAATGCACCTAGATAAGAAAATAAAGTAAGGAATATGAAGACTGAAAAGGATGTAGAAAATTTATCATTACTCATAAACTATGCACTTAGATTTGTAGACTAAGGGATACACACAGCTCCTTTCCCCTATTGCCTACCTCCATTCCAATTTTGGACTGATCAAGTTCAAAGGCATTTTATAGGTACCCTCCCAAGGGAATGGAGCTATTCTCTGCCATGGTAACACACTGTCCAGTGGAGCTACTGGGAAGGGCTCTTATGACTCTTTTAATAGGGTTGAGGAAAAAATGTCAGAACCCCCTCTTGGGAGATAGCCGACATATTAACTCCACTTGTGGCTTTTCATTCATTGTGGCTGAAAGGCAAGATAAGCCCAGTGATGCAGTCTAACTGCCCCAAGCTTTGGAGCAAATAATTTTTTGCTGTTGTACAACTTTCTCCTGGCCAAGTACATTGCAGGGGCAAGAGCCAAGATTGAGGACGGGATTCTAATGTAAAAATAAACAGGGAAGATTTCATGGCCTGCCTTGGTTCTAAACCAGGTAAGCATACATAGTGTACTGTGTGGCCTAATTTGCTGTGTTCAGCATGGGAGCCTAGGGCAAATCATCAGATAATAGTGATCATTTCCCTTGCTCTGTTTTTTTCATTTGGTTTGGTTTGGTTTTTGTTTGTTCATTTTGGGGGTGTGTGCGTGCGTGCATGCGTGTGTGCGTGCTTGTGTATATATTTTTCTTGGGAACTTAAGAGAAAAGAAGGTCAAGAACAAGATTTGGGGTTTTCTGGATTTCCTTGTCAAACATCACTTTAGTTTTTCCCGCTTTGGGCATGACCTATGTACATCTCAAAAACCCAAGAAAATATACTGAAAAACTTTTAGAAATTATAGAGTGTAGTGATGCAACCAGCTACAAAATCAATATACAAAAATCAATGTGAGGAAAACTATAAAACTATTGAGATAAAAGAAGGCAAAATGGAGAAACATGCTATTTGTAGATAGGAAGACTCGATAATATAAGGATGCCAATTTTCCTAAAATTAATTTATAAATATAACGTCTTAATAAAATTCTCACTGGTTTTATTTAAATAATTCTAAAATCTTGAAAATGTAGTTTGGGAGAGCCCTTTGGAAGACTTTGATTTTAGGTGTTAAATTAGTCATTTGACTCAATAATCCCACATTTAGGAATGTATTAGTATGAAAAGATATATGCAGAAAGGTGTATAGCATTTTTATAATTGGGAAAAGTAGAAAGCAACCTATATATTCTATAACAAGCTAATCAGATAAATTAAAATATGGCAAATGCTGTTGATTGTCCACCTAAAAGTACTCTCTATTTCTTGCTCTTTTCCTTCCTCTCTCTCTTCCTTTCTTTTTTATTTTTTATTGGGGGAAATTTCAAACATATACAAAAATAGACAGGATGATTAATAAGCCCCCATGCACCTATCATTCAGCTTCATCAATTAGCAATTCAAAGCCAAAGTCATCTTAACCAAACTACCATATTATTTTGAAGTGTCTTATCATTTCATCTGTAAATATTTCAGTGGATGTTTCTTAAATACAAGGAGGCTCTTTTGAAAAACAACCAAAATACTCTTATGATACTTTGAAAAACTAACACTAATTCCTTGATCATGAAAGATCTTTTCAGAGTTCAGCATATATATATATATATATATATATATATATACACACATGTATATATATACAAACATACATATACATATATATGTATATATACATATATTTTAACAGTTTGAGTGACTTGTAATTCAAAGTATATACATTGCAATTGGTTGAGATATCTTTTAAGTTTCTTTTAACTCTCCAGCACTTTTTTCCTTGCAATGTATTTGTTGGAGACACCAGGTTCTTTGTTCTCTAAATCTTCTAAAATCTAGAATTTCTTGAGGGCAGTCTCCTTATTTCCCATAAATTAGTGATCTAGAACCTTAATTACATCAGGTTTTATTTTTTACTTTTTGGCAAGATGACTTCTTAGACGGTGTTGTGTCCTTCCATTGGGAGAAATAGAATGTTGTATTGTTTCTGCGCTAATAGTTGTTGATACTCAATGCCTATATCCATGCTATACTGAATATGATACACTGAACTAGATACTAATGTAATTCAGTAGATGTTTTAAATGGTGAAATTCTAACTCTATCATTTCTTCTTCATTTATTAGCTGGAATATGTCTATAGAGAGGAAGTACTTTCCTTAATGATTTTATTTCCCAGTGATATAGGACAAACATGATTCTTTCTTTTGATTTGCCAGTTTTCAAAACAATGAGTAGTTTCACTAGTATGTTCCAGTGGTGACCAAATGAGGGTTTTTTTTGGTATCATTGTGAATTCATGTATTTAAACTTGCTTCTTGTATCTCCTCTTCTTTTTCTTACTCACAGAACCCTGTTTTTGTTTAGGTAGTAATGCAATTAGTCACAGAGAAGAAATCCCAGATTGACTGACCGTGTCTTATCAATTCATCCTCATTTGGTAGTGTCTAGGATGGGCATATGACTGTAGACCCATATGAGGAAGATTACTTCCAAGGAAGACCCCTCCACCCACTCAGGTGCTCCCTTCTCCCCCATCCCTCTGACCCAGCTTTTTTCATATATCGCATGAGGGCTTGATGTTTGGAGACCTGCTACTCAAGCTAGGAACATCCCAGTGGATATATGCGATATATAGGCACAATTGTGAACATTAATACTGTAGATCTAGACTTATTGGCAGAGAAAGATATCTATGATATGTTGCTGATATAGTAGTTATCATTAAAACTATTTACATAAGATTAAACACAAGCACATATATTTACACTGAGACTCCCTGGAATTAAATTCATTGAAATATTATGAGTAGTCATTTTTGACTGATTAGAGATTGGTGAATTTCCACTTTATTTGCTATATTTTTCTATAAGGTATAAGGCTTACATTTTTATGTAAATAATAAACTTTTTGCAAAGTATGATTCTGGGCAATTCTTACTTCTCTCGTGTTACTTATAATGAATTCTTTAAAAAAAAAAATCCCATCGTAAAAATTCTTTCTTATAAGATCCCATAACTGGCATCACATCACATGATTTTTCTCCAAAGTATAATCGCCAGACAGGAAATGTTTTGATTCTGGAATAACATTTCCTGATAAACATTTTTTGGAAACATTTTAAGCATTTCCTGATCCAAAAATTTTTGTGACTTTTTTTTTACCCTTTGTGTATCTTATTGTTATAATCAACAATACTGTCTAGCCCCGTGGGATGTAATCTTCCTGTTGAAAAAAAAACTTTCAGAAAAACACAAGTTTTATTAGAGACATTTTCTAGTCACCAAGAAAATACAATTGGCATAATTTTCAGTTAGTGGTAAAAATAATAAATAGTCTCCCTTTAGCCTACATTTAAGAAATTTCAGTCTCTTTTGTACATTTAATCCTCCCAAGAAAATGCATATTCTTAAAACCAAAAATATATTTTTTTAAAAATCTAGGCCTCCAGAGTAAAATTGAAGAAGGGACTTTTTTCCTATTGTTAATTACCCTTTATGTGGCTGGTTCTGCCAATGCATCAGCACAGGAAGCCAGGGCTATGCCAACCACGAGAGTAATCAAAGGAAATAGAACTAGCAATTCTCTATGGCTCACGTGTTGTACACCCTGTGTTACCATAGTTACTGGAGCAACTTCAGTGAAGGAGACAACCTTGCTCTC
This sequence comes from Mellivora capensis, assembly GCA_004024625.1. Lineage (NCBI taxonomy): Eukaryota > Metazoa > Chordata > Mammalia > Carnivora > Mustelidae > Mellivora > Mellivora capensis. The sequence goes on from PISX010003832.1 coordinate 67,212, forward strand.
CTGGACCTCCCAGTCTACAGTGAGAAAATGCCCTGAACACATGTGGGGAGATGAGGCTGCAGATAAATCTAGAAAGGTAGTTCCTTGAGGGCATTGATGAATTTTGAACAGAAATCAGATATAGTTGCCAGGATGGATTGGGGTGGGGAGGGACAAAAGAATGTAGAGAAACAACTGGAGAAGCTGCACAAGTCCAGACAAGAGACAATGCAAACTGGAATTTGAGCAGTGATTTTTGGGATGGAGGGAGAGGAGGAGAGAAGAAAGAAGGGAGTAAGTAAATACTTTACATAGCCTCTCTCTTAACAATAATGGAGTTTTCAGCAGGATTTACTTTGTCTCAGTTGTGGTATGGGAAACTGAGAACAAGGTTTCTTCTATCCACCCTTGGGTCAGAGCTCTGAAGGAGAAAGAGCTTGCTCCTCCTGGTAGCCCGCATGGAGGTGATGAAACTCTGTGTCAAGTCTGATAGATCCAGCCACTCCCCCGATAACTGACAGTAGGACTTACCTCCCACTACAGACAGGGTTGTGACCTTGACCCTAGTGTAGATATAGTAAGCTGTCCATCCCAAAGTCTTATTATAGCCTTCACATATTCTCCCTCTTCTGGCCTCAGAGTCTTCAGTGAAGTGTTACTCCTCACACACTTACTTACCTGGTCATTTATAGCCTTCCTGTGTGATTGGCTCTTCACCCAAATTGCCTTTGAGGGGACAGACTGTCTTGAAGCCTAGTCAAAGGTCAGACAAGTCCTCTGACTTCTGTGCAACAACAGAAACTCAAAATTGATGTTGCCCCTCCAGTCTGAACCAATGTTGGTCTGAGAAAATATTGTAGCATATCTGCAACCTGGAGGGAAAGGTTGGGACTGTTGCCCTGCCAAGCCATTCAAGAATCAGGATCTTAGATCTGCTCTGGGCCAAAAATGCTGTCTCAACCAGTAAAAATACAGAGCATGGGTCAATGAGAAAGTATGAGCACCACCTAGAAGAAACTTTGTTGAGACTCTACTCTTTAGACCTGGTGTCTATTTAATCCTGCCCCCTTCTGACATTCCTATCTGGTGTGTTAGTTTCTTTCTTTTATTTTTTTTAAGATTTTATTTATTTGACAGACAGAGATCACAAGCAGGCAGAGAGGCAGGCAGAGAGAGAGGGGGAAGCAGGCTCCCTGCCTAGCAGAGAGCCCGATGCAGGGCTCGATCCCAGGACCCTGGGATCATGACCCGACCCGAAGGCAGAGGCTTTAGCCCACTGAGCCACCCAGGCGCCCCTGGTGTGTTAGTTTCTAGCCAGGGTTTCATGTCTTAGATCCAAGTCACTAGAGAATGCTTGGAAAGAATTCATTGTCTCATTTTTGCAAGGCTTGGTGTAATGTTTCTAAAGCTTAGTAGTATAGTCTGAACTGATGATGTCATGTATATCACAGTGAAATGAGGAACAAAATGAAATTTCTAACTCTTTTTGTGCATTGAAATAATTGCATCATGAGTTAAGGTAAGGCCACCTTTCCAGGTTTGTAAAATTAAAATTAGTAGAGAGGACCATAGAAAAGTTCCCATCCTGTTCTCTAGAACCACCTAGCCTGGTATATGGACTATGTACTGAACCCTTGTCCCAACATCACCACCCAAATGGCTATCAGTTCTATTCCCAGAGGACTTCCCAAGCAGTATATAGAAGGAGAAATAAAGAGCATGACTTTAGGCAAATTAAGAATCAATTATTAATCAATGGTTTACAACAGGGCTGCAAGTTAGCAGGACAAACACCATCAAGAAGCCAGGAAGATGTGACAAGATGCTGCCCGACTGTGGCTATACTCTACTTTCTCTTATACTCATCTCTTACCTCAACTCACTTCTATTCCAATATCTTTCCGCAGGACTTGCCAGAGCTTTCTTTTGGACTTCTCTATGATTAGGATTTGACAGTAGCTCTTCTCTGGCTCAACTTTGGGCTTCGGTGTCCTTTTTGTCTCTCCATAAACCCTTGTTTCCAACACTTCCACCTCTTCTCATCTCAATCGGTGACCCAGGACTTCCTCCTACTTCATGCATCAGATGTCCAGGTCCTACTTTAACCAGTTTTCCTGGTTCCCATGGCCTCACCTCCTCCTTTTCCTTTTCCATGTGGGGCAACTCAAACTAGCTCATGGTTCAGATGTGTCTCCCTCACCTCTCTAAAAACTCAAAGAGATCCCTGCCCCAGACCCCAGTCCTCAGGAAGCTCACTGGTTCCCTATTTTGTCTTTAGTGTTTGGGACTTGAAGGTGATTGATTATTCTCACAACTCTTTCCAGCCCTCATTGGAGGATACCAGGGATCCCTGACAGTATACACCCCAAAATGGAGAATTGTGTTTTGGCAATAATGCCAGAAAGCCAACGCCTCTGAGCTCTCCATTTCTGTACTGTTGGAGTATGGAATCTTGTGTCAAAATTATTTTCAGACAATCATTGATATTTTCGGCATTGCCCCCCAAGCTGCTGTCTTAGCATGTCTCATTTGCCCTAAGTTGATTTGACTTTAGAAATAAATTAGTGATAAGGCATGAGTGATGGGAAATGATTTGATGTGTGGAACTATGGCAGCAAGGAGAAAAGGAACTAGCATTTATTGAGTACTGGTAATGTACCAGATACGAGGCACAATTAACCATAATCATAGTCATATTTACTGTAAGCATATCATGTGTAAGGTGCTGTGCTAAACCCCTCCAAATGACTTATTTTAATCCTCACAACAACCCCATGAAATAAGCACTGAGTTACTGGCCTCATTTTGTGAATGAGAAACTTAAGCTTAAAGAGGTCAAGTAACTTGCTCAAGATGAACTGGGTTTCAAGTCAAAGCTTGTCTGAATCTAACATCTACCAAGTTTTTTCTCTCTTGCTCTGTTTCTCTCTCAACTTTCTTTTTATTAGACTTATCATAGATTTGTCTGTTTTATTGCTCTTTTCAAATAATAAGCTTTTGGTATTGTTAATCGAGTCTATTTTTCTTCCTGTTTTAATATTTTCTGCTTTTATTTTTATTGATCTGTTCCTTCAACTTTCTCTGAATTTATGTTGTTCTTTTTCCAGCTTCTTGGGTCAATGCTTAAAAAATTTCTTTTCTAAAAACATGTGCTTAAGGCTATGAGTTCTCTTCCGAGTGTTATTTTGACTACAACCCACAGGATGTTTGCATTTTTATCATTTCTGAAGTGTATACTTTCAATTCTCATGTCTTCTTTAGCCCAGAAGATATTGAGAAGTAAGTTTGAATAACGAGATTTTTATAACCTTTGGTTAATAGATTTTACGTGAGTACCTTAACAATTAAAATAGCAGTCTGTTTCTGATATTATGAAAAATATGAGTATCTTAACACTACACTGAATTTTGCCATTTTCATTTATGTTGTTCTTCATTGAAGGAGAAAAGCCATAAAGGAAAATATTGGTAGCCCATTTCTTTATTATTTATATAATTATTTACTTTTGGGGGAACAGGTGGGTAATGTCTTTCTGCTAGAAGGAAAGTTCCATGAAGGCAGGGCCTTCGATCGACACCACTGAATTTTCAACATCCAGAACAGTGTCTGGTAAGCACTCAGTCTATCAATCAACCTATTAATCTATCTATCAATTGCTATGTATACAGCTTTAGTGAGGTGTAATATTATACATGTCTATGCATAATATATATGTCTATGTGTGTATATATGTATATGTACAGCTTTATTGAGGTATAACTGACAAATAATAAACTGCACATATTTAAAGTGTACAGTTTGCTAAGTTTTAACATATGTATACACCCTAGCAACTATCATCATAATCAATGAACATGTTACCCCCCAAAATTTCCTCATGCCTATTTGCAATCTTACCACCCCATCTGTACTCTTCCTTTCTCCAAAAACCTACCTACTCTCTGTGTACTCTATCTTGTAGATGTTTATAGAAGTGATATTATACAGTATGTACTCTTTTTTTAATCTGGTCTCTTTCATTTAGCATAATGATTTTGGGATTGAGCCATGTTGTTGCATGTATCAATAGTTCCTTCCTTTTTATTGTTCATTAGTATTCTCCTGCATGGATACAACATAATTTGTTTATCTGTACACCTGTTAATGGATGTTTGGACTGTTTCTAGTTTGGGGCTCTTAGAAATAAAACAGCTGTGAACATCTGTGTTTAAATTTTTGTATAGATATATAATTCCTTTTCTCTTAAGTAAATTCCTAGGAGTGGAATGGGTGGATCACTTGGTAGGAATAAGAGTTGTTAAAATCTTTTCCAAAATGGCTGAAACATTTTACATTCCAATGAGCAATATATGAGAATTCCAGTTTCTCCACATCCTCACCAAAACTCAATATGGTCGGTGTTTTAAACTTTAGATATTCTAATAGATGTGTGCTAGTAGCTAATTGGGGTTAATTTGCATTCCCCTAATAACTAATAGTGAGGTGTGGGGAATGGGCACTTTTATGTATCATTGATGGGACCATACAATGGGACCTCTCTTTTTTGCATTGCAACCTGAATTTTGGTAGTTATGAAATATGAACAAACATTGACATATTAATCCTATTTCTGGAAATCTAGAAACCTATTCTGTTATGAATTGGGCATAAAAGCTATCAGGCTAAACTCAGTTCTTTCCATTATTTACTTCCGACTCAGAAGTGGTATTCTTAGACCTCCTTGCTCCTCAATTTCTATTTGTCCATACCATGCATTCAACACTTCGACAGTGGTTGGAGTATATGAATTGTTCGGTCCTGCCATGGTGATTTAATCTAAAATGCAACTAGAAATCTTGGTTTAAAGATGGAAAACATGATATAGTATAATAGATTGGAGTTTTTCTTTTTTTCTTTATTTCATTTTTTAAATTTTATTTTATTTATTGTATTTTTTTATATGTTATGTTATGTTATGTTATATGTTATTTTTGCCTGCACAGCACATTTGGTTGCAGCATCCCCTTTCTCTTGGGGAGTACTTTTCCAATTACATACTTAGGACTATCAATCGTACCTCTCTCTGGCTGTGGGGTGGTCACATGGATGACTCATGGTTCATTATATGTTTGGTTTGCTGATTGATCTAGGAACAGACATGCAATTCAGCAGGAAAAGAGTTTTCCTCTGGATTGATATACAAATGTGAGGAGCCAATTGCTTTTCTGCTGGGTTTGCTGTGCTGGGAAAATGTGAATCTGGTGCTGTCAGTGAATGTCTTCTCTAGCTGAATGGAGGAAGCCTGTCTTTAGTGGAAAGGAAAAGAGACCAACAGACAGGAGAAAGCAGAGGCAGACATGGAAATTAAGAGAGATAGAGATGAGGGGGTGGTGAAGAAAAAACAATAACACTTATTATGCCTAAATCAAAATTCATTCCTGACTTCCCAGTTTAATAAGCCAACTGACTTTCTTCTTCAGGCTTCCTGTCTCTCTCTTCCTTGAGTTAGCTTGTCTTGGGTTCCTGAACTTGCAAGTGACAGAATACAAATTGTCACTTGTCTCATCTTTGAACCCAATCATGAATCTACTCATACATACCCTTGTGAACAATGTAATTTTCTAAATATTTCATAGAAGTGAAAAAAAAAAAGAGGAGGTTGACAAGATATATCCACAGCACAGAGCCAACAAACAGTCATAGGGGTTTTTTGTCTCTCCATTCCTAATCTAGGTGGTTCCCTTCTGATTCTCCCACCTCACAACCTCCAGCTCCTTTGGCTCCTTCTGTTACATAGAACAATTTAACTATCATTTTTTTTTAAGATTTTATTTATTTGGGAGAGAGAGAGAGTGAGAGCATGAGATGGGAGAAGGTCAGAGGGAGAAGCAGACTCCCTGCGGAGCTGGGAGCCCAGTGTGGGGCTCGATCCCAGGTCTCCAGGATCATGACCTGAGTCAAAGGCAGTTGCTTAACCAACTGAGCCACCTAGGCACCCTCATCTTTTATCACTTGAGTGTTTTCTTGAGGTTCTTATTTCTATTCCAAGTACTTTCTCTTTAAAACTAAAATCAATGTATCTATTTTATCTTAAATATTAGTTGGTCTCAAACTGTAATTATTAAGGCATGACTTCCTGGTTAGGTGGAATGGAGTATGTGATTCACACCCTCACATATGCCCAAAGCAAGCCACCAGCCAACTGCTGCCATGAAAACAGTGAAAGTGCTCAAACATTTGTAAATGAAGAGAAAGGGATCAGAGGTAGAGATACTTGGGTCATTCCTTAGGCCAAGATTTATCGTTTACCAACTCAGATATATGCAAGGAATAAGTGGAGCAGATCATCCAAGAAAGGGCCATATCAGTGCATCCATGCGTAAAGTCTTTTATTGCACAGTTGTCTGCCCAAGAGTAATCATGACAGGATGAGTGCTGGAATCAAATTAGTATTCCCTCAGTTGGAGAAGAGGAAAGGATGAAGATGGTATGGCAGAAGCTCCTGGTTATCCCTACAGTATCAACTCTCTTCTTTCTCAGTAATCAAAGCCCTCAAATTTAGATGGGTTCTAGCCACCTAGAATAAAAGCTGTATTTACCAGCTGCCCTTGAAGCTCTGTGTGACATATTGCTAAGTGCTAAACAATGAGATATAAGCATAAGGTGATAGGTGCCCTGAAAGTGTCCTAGAGATGTGGGATATTCCTTCACCTCCAATTTTCCTCCTTCTTGTTGGCCAGCGTGCAGATGTAATTACGAGATCTGGAGTAACCTGTAGAGCCAGAGGTAGAAGTTACATGTTTAAGATGGCAGAGCAACAAGTTAGAAGGAACCTGGGTCTCTGATAATTGTAGAGTTTCCACTGCAACCTCTTTCTTATGAATCTTCTGCATACGGTAGCTGAACCTATTTTAACTGATACCAATAGAGATATTACCTACTTTATTGAGGTAATATCAAGAAGTCCTTGAACTCTATGCTGAGAAATTTAGGGTTTTTTTTTAATATATGATAAGGAACAAATAATGGATTTTAGGTATGAAGGAAAATTCATTCACATTTGTGATACTCTTTCATTTTCCCTTTATATCACCAAGAACTAGAGCACAACTTTTAAAATTTCACTCATTGATCATTAACCACAGGAGCAAAGAAAAGAAAAGGAAAAATAGAGGTGAATTTGCCAATCTTAATCTTCACTTTATGACAAGTTTAGTATTGATATGGCATACATAGAAATTTCTAAGAAGTGAGTGGAGAATGTTGGAATAAAATTTTCAGTTAATTTATTTTTTTCTAGCTCTGGAGATTTACTGGTCTTCTGCATAAAATTGCTTACTCTCTTCTCTTTGAATTAATGATCAGTAATGTATCACTAATAAGTAAGAAATCAAATAAAAGTAAGGGACTAGGATGGTATAATGGACATTTGTAATTTTTGGCTACCCAGGGCTCATTCTCTGGTTCTAACAGTACTGTGGTTTCCTGTAGAGGAACTTCCTCTTTCAATATGAGTGTAAAAGAATATGGTCCTCAACAAGTCCTTCTGTCAAAGTTCTGAATTTTTAAAACCCTTCTCGTTGTTGTTATTTGTAGATACTCTATTTTAAAGAAGTTGATTTTTGCCTGAGTGTGCTTGTGATCATACTGTATATTACAGCATGGATTTTCCCCTCAATATTTTTGAGATTTCTCCATGGTGAACCATTTTGACCTAGTTCATTCATCTTATTTATTTGTTTGTTTATTTTTATCTTGTTCAATTAGCCAACATATAATACATCATTAGGTTTTGATGTAGTGTTCAGCGATTCATTAGTTGCTTATAACCCAGTGATCATCACATCATGTGCCCTCCTTAATACCCATCACCCGGTCACCCTATCCCAAAACCCCCCTCCCTTCTGTAACCCTCAGTTTGCTTCCTTGAGTTCAGAGTCTCTCATGATTTGTCTCCCTCTTTGAATTCTTCCCATTCAGCTTTCTCTCCCTTCCCCTATGGTCCTCTGCACTATTCCTTATATTCTATATATGGGTGAAACTGTATGATAGTTGTCTTTTTTTGCTTGACTTATTTCACTGAGCATAGTCCCCTCTAGTTCTGTCCTTATTGATGCAAATTGTAGGTATTCATCCTTTCTGATGGCTGAGTAATATTCCAATGTATATCAACAAAAAAGATCATCAAAAAAGATCAACAATCTTTTTTATCCATTCATCTGTTGAAGGACATTTTAGTTCCTTCCACAGTTTAGCTATTCTGGACATTGCTGCTTTGAACATTGAGGCACATGTGACCCCCCCCTTTCTTTTAACTACATCTGTATCTTTGGGATAAATACCTAGTAGCAAGAAAGAATATCCAATAGAAAAAAGACATTCTCTTCAATACATCGTTCTGGAAATTGGAAAGACACATGCAGAAAAATGAAACTGGACCATTCTCTTACACTATAAACTCAAAATGGATGAAAGACCTAAATGTGAGACAGGAATCCATCAAAATCCTAGAGGAGAACACAGGCAGTAACCTCTTTGACATTAGCCACAGCAACTTCTTGCAAGACATGCCCCTAAATGCAAGGGAAACAAAAGCAAAAATGAACTATTGGGACTTCATCGATTAAAAAAAAACACTTCTGCACAACAAAGGAAATAGTTAACAAATAGTAAAAGGCAACCCACAGAATATGAGAAAATATTTGCATATGACTTATCAGATAAAAGGCTGGTATCAAGATCTATAAAGAACTTCTTAAACTCAACACCCAATAAAAAAAATAATCCTGTCAAGAAATGAACAGGAGACATGAACAGACACTTCTCCAAAGAAGACATACAAACGGCTAACACACACGAAAAAATGCTCCACATCACTAGCCATCAGGGAAATACAAATCAAAACCACAATGAGATACCACCTTACACCAGTTAGAATGACAAAAATTTACAAGACAGGGAACAACAAATGTTGGTGAGGACGTTGAGAAAGGGGAAACCTCTTACTCTGTTGGTGGGTACACTGTACACTGGTACAGCCACTCTGGAAAAGAGTATGGAGTTTCCTCAATACATTAAAAATAGAGCTACCCTATAACCCAGCAATTGCACTACTAGTTCATTCATTTTAGCTCCTATTTAATATTCAGTTTTATAGGTTTATTAGATTGAACCATATCAACAAATAGTACAATTTCATATGGTTCAACCAAATACCATGATTATCTATTTTTCAGCGATGAACATTAAAATTATTTTAATATATCATTATTGTAAGCCATGATGTAATGAAAAGCCAGTTATATATCTCCTTAAGTATAATTCTCCAGACTATCTATTGAAAAGTAGAATTGTTAGTTCTTAGAGTATGCACAACTTCTGTTTTATCAGATAATACAAAAGTATTTCTCAAAGTGTTTGCATCAATTTCCGCTTACCAGCATTTATGAGAATTTTCTTATCCTGACCAACACTTGGCATCATCAACAGTCTTGCCAGTCTGATGGACCTGAAAAGATATTTCCTTGTTTTAATTTGCATTTCCTTGATTACTAACCACTTTGTATTTATATATTATTTTTTAAAGATTTTATTTATTTATTTGACAGACAGAGATCACAAGCAGGCAGAGAGGCAGGCAGAGAGAGGAGGAAGCAGGCTCCCTGCTGAGCAGAGAGCCCAACGCGGGGCTTGATCCCAGGACCCTGGGATCATGACCTGAGCCGAAGGCAGAGGCTAAACCAATGAGGCACCCAGGCACCCCTTTATATTATTTTTTAATATTTATACTAATTAGCCATTCAGGTCTTCATTTCTCTGAATTTACTCTTTATATTATTCCCAGTTATTTAATAGTTATTTGACATTTTTTCTCTTGATTTTGAGAAGTTCTTCAAATAATTTGACCCTTGAATCATTGTTAAGTATATGCATTGTATCTTCTCCAAATCCCTGGCCTGTCATTCAACGTCTTTTGTTTTACAGAGGTTTTAAATCTGAAAACACTCCTTTGTGATATGTGGTTTTTGAATCATGTATAGGAATTCATTATACCTTATGGTCATAAAGACATTCTTCTACACTATCTCTTCCAAGTCTTGAAGTTTTGATCTTCACCTTTGAGCCTTTAATCTATCTGGAGTTGATCTTGTATATGGTACAAGGTGAAGGTCTAACCTTTTCCCTCCATATGGTAACACATTGTTCCTGCGTCATTTATTGAATAGACATTTATTACACTGAGTTGTAATGCCACATCTCTGATGTACCTAATTTCCACACTTGCAAAGTCTTTCTCTGGACCTTTTTTTCCTGGTTAATTGGTCTATTTTTCTGTCCCTTTGCTAATGCCACTTTGCTTTTCTTTCTTTATTTTTATAGCAAGTATTGCTATCTGGAAAGATATCTTTCTATGTATTTTTTTCTCCTTTCTTATATTTTTTCCTTTCAAAATTTTCTTAGCTATTCTTGGCCCTTCCCTATTTACTTGAAGTTTAGACTCAGCTTGTTAAAACCCAAGGTAAAATCTCCTGAAAATTTCTTTGGATTTCCATTGAATTTGTAGATTAATTTGGGGGAAGAACTGACATCTCTCTGACCCTGAGTCTTCCCAACCATGAGTATACTCTATTTCCCCCATTTAGTTAGGTCTTCTTTTATGTTACTGTGTAATACTTTATAATGTTTTCACAAATGTCTTTCATATCTTTCATGTTAGTTGTACTCTCAGGTTGCTTTTGTAAGTGGAAAATTTTTTTAAATTACATTCTAATTGGTCATTGCTAGTGTACTAGAATACCACTGAATTTTTAATATTGCTCTTGTAACAGACCACCTTACTAAACTCTCCCTAGATTCTCTTGGATATTCTTTACAGACAATCCAAATCTCTGAAAATGATTTTTTTTTTCCCCTTGAATTTCATTTATCTTTCTCATGTCTGTCTCTGGCTAAGACCTCTAGAACTAAGTTGAATGGAACTAGTAGTGGTAACATCCTTGTGATGTTCCTAACTTGAAACAAAATGCTCTGTTTCACTGTTGAGTATGAGATTTGTAGTAAATTTTTTTTAAAGATTTTATTTATTTGTCAGAGAGAGAGCACAAGCAGAGGGAACATCAGGCAGAGGGAGAGGCAGGCTCCCCACTGAGCAAAGAGCCTGATATGGGACTCAATCCCAGGACCCTGGGATCAGGACCTGAGCCCAAGGCAGACGCTTAACCAACTGAGCTACCTAGGCGTCCCTTTTAGTATATTTTGGATATATATCCTTTATCAGTTGAAAAGTTCCCTTCTCACCCTAATTTCTGAAGTGTCCTTCTCTTTAATTATTTAAAAATTGTTGGGGCACCTGGGTGGCTCAGTGGGTTAAGCCTCTGCCTTTGGCTCAGGTCATGATCCCAGGGTTCTGGGATCCAGCCCCACATCGGGCTCTCTGCTCAGCAGGGAGCCTGCTTCCCCACCCCCTCTCTCTGCCTACTTGTGATCTCTCTCTGTCAAATAAATAAATAAAATATTTTTTAAAAATTAAAAAATTGTTAATAAATATTGAATTTTATTAAATTTTGGGGAGCATATATGAGATTACATATATATTTTTTCTTATCAACATATATAATGTATTATTTGTTTTAGGGGTACAGGTCTGTGATTCATCAGTCTTACAAAATTCATAGTGCTCACCATAGCACATATTCTCCCCTAGATTATATATTTTAAAAAATTTATTAATGTGGCAAATTACATTAATAGGATTTCATGACATAAACCATCCTCATATTCCTAGAATAAGCCCTTAGTCATGTTAATTTTTTATATACATTGCTGAATTCACTTTCCTAGTATTTTATTTGCATCCATATTCATACCTAAGCTTACACACAAATCTTCCTTCTTATACTTTCTTGCTTATTTCTGATTTGGGAAATGATTCTTTTTTTTTTCTATTACCTGAAACATTTTGTATTAGAAAAGAGTTAATTGCCTCTTAAAGTGTTGTTAAACCTTGCTTGTAAAGTCTTCTGAACATGAGACTTTCTTGGTGTATAAATTTTTGACTTCTGATTTAATTTCTTCAACAGATACGATTTGGATTGATAATAATTTAGTATGCATGTTAAGTCTCTATCAGTTATTTTTAGCAACTGTCTGTTTGGACTTATGAGTTGTCCTTTGGTTTTACTGCTGCTTATCCTATACAAATTGTCAAATATTTTAAAATATTACTCCTGGGTATAGATCTATTCCACTTTTTTATTTCTTCTTAATTTAGATGACTTACATTTAACCTAAAACTCTCTATTTTATCTAAATTTTAAAATGTGTTATTATAAAGTTTTAAAAATGTTAAATTTAGAAAATCTTTATAGTAGTTCTTTCATTTCTAATATGGTTTCTTTGTGCCTTCTTATTTTCTTGATCAGTTTGGCCAGAGGTTTGCTTAGACTATATTAGTCTTTACATAGTTCTAATTTAAAGGGGTTTACTCGTTGTTTTTCCCCTAACTTTTGATAACACTCATTTATTTTCAATATTTTTTTTAAATGTAGACATTTAAGATTTTGCATTTTCCTTAAGTATCACTAGCTATATCTCACAGGTTTTCATATGCAATAACATCAGGTCTAAACACATCTTAAATTTAATTATGAATCTTTTCTTTTTGGGCTACTTTTTTCATCCCCCCCCCCCTTTTCCTTTTTTAAAATTTAAGTTCAATTATCCAACATATAGTAAAAACCTGATTAGTTTTTGATATAATGTTCAACAATTCATTAGTTGTGTATCATACCCAATGGGTATAACACCCAGGCTCATCACATCAGGTGCCATTCTTAATGTTTTCAGGCTACTTTTAAGTTTGAGTTTCTAATTTTATTGCTTTGTGGTAAATGTGGTCTATATGCTATTGAACGTTTGTACCTTTTAAGACTTCCTTTATGGCCTACCTAAATGCTAATGTTTTTGTAAATTCTCTATATGTGTTTAGAACTTTAATTGTTGGGGGAAATTTTTCCTATACTCTTATATTAAGCCTTTCAGTATTCATATTTTCTAACCTTTTTCTGTCTATTGCCTTAGTCTTCTCTTTCACCTATTCCAGTATTTTATCAAATTTTCCTTTAAAAAAAAATGTTCTTAAGGCTATGTTGTTCATTTTGCAAAGACTATTATCTCTTCTGATAAATTGTATCTTTCTATCATTAAGTACCAATCATTTTTATCCTTAAAACTAAAGTTTGACAGAGTCTCTTTTGTCTGATATTGCTATAATTACATCTCTTTTGTTTTGCTTAGTATTTGCTTGGTGTTTTGTCTGTCTTTTTCTTCCTCTTAGTGTCGACCTGTCCATGTCCTTATGATGTGAGTGTGTTTCTTACAAAAAACACAAAACTGGATTTTAAACGTTTTCCTCAGTGAAGCTCTGGTATTTAATAAGCTAGTTTAGGGGTTCCTAAGTAGCTTAGTCTGTTGAGCATCCAACTCTTGATTTTGGCCCAGGTCATGATCTCAGGATTTCGGGAGCACATACTGAATTGTGTGCTTAGTAAGGAGTCTGCCTGAGGATTCTCTCTCCCTCTGCTACGCCCCCTGCTTATGTGTGCACTCAATCTCTTTCTCTCTCTCAAATAGATAAATAAATCTTTAAAAAAATAAGCTAGTTAAAACCATTGTATGTATTATAAGTACTGACATATGTGGTTTTATTTCTGCTGCCTTATTTTATTTTGTATTTACCTTGCTTTTCTTCTATACTCTCCTATTACTATCATTTTTCTCTAATATTGGATGATTTCTTCATCTTTCAACATTTTGGTTTTCTTTATTGCCTTAAATTTTTAGCACACATAATTGACCTGATAAACTCTGAAGTGATCATCTGTTTAATTGAACTATGCCTCTCAATATTCATGATCTTGTGCAATGCCCATCCCTTGAGTCTGGGCTTATCTTTAACCAACTGAATACGGCAGAAGTGATGCTATGTTAGATCACAATCTAAGATTTTAAATGGCCTGGTAGCTTCTACTTTTATACTCTCAGGAGCCCTGAGCTTATACGTAAGGAGTCTGGCTGTCCTGCTGGAGAGCCACATGGAAATACCAGTTGGAAAAGCCACATGGAGAGGTAGAAGCCTTGAGATTATGAAGAAGAGAACTGTGTGGATCAAGGTCCCAGCATGTGACCCCAGTTGAGTGGGCCAGCCAGCACGAGGCAGTTGAGCCATACCAGTACAGGTCTGGACAAGTGAATGGAAAAAAAAATATATCTACCCATAGAACTGTGAACAAATAAAATGGTTGTTGTTTTAAGCCTCTGATATTTGAGGTATATTGCTATATAACCACAGATAACTGAAATGTTAATGAAATCTTAATCCTCATACAGAATGACATACCATTCTTATGCTTTAATTCCAGTTTTCTCCCTGCTTGCCAATCTTTCATGTTGTGATCTTTTTGTGGTTCTATATTCCTTTCAAACATCTCAAAATTAGTTTTAAAAATAATTTTTGTAGTTAATCATTCATGGATATACCAACAAGCTTTCCATCTCTTTGATTCTTGCATCCCCATAGTCCAATTTTTTTCTGATGTAATTACATCCCTTAGTTCATCACTCAGTAACAACCTGTGAGTAGTAAGCTCAATTTTTATTAGTTTCAAAGCCTCTTCACTTTGTCCTTACCTTTTACCTTTAAATCATAGTTTAGATTGATATGAAATTGTATACTGGCATTTATTTTTCTCTGAGTACTTTGAAGATAATACACCATTGTCATCTCGTTTCTATTGTTGCTATTGAGTCATGTGCTATGGGTTTAAATTTCATATCTTCTTTCGAATATGTATTTCCTTTCAGGTTGTTTTAATTTCTTTTCTCATTACTCTTCTTATTATGCAAATTTACTGTAATGTAGGAAATTACCTTTTTTTTTTCCATGTCAGAACTCATACTTGGGGTGCCTGGGTAGCTCAGTGGGTTGAGCCTCTGCCTTCAGCTCAGGTCATGATCTCAGGGTCCTGGGATCGAGCCCCGCATCGGGCTCTCTGCTCAGCAGGGAGCCTGCTTCTCCTCTCTCTCTGCCTGCGTCTCTGCCTACTTGTGATTTCTCTCTCTCTGCCAAATAAATAAATAAAACCTTTAAAAAAACCCCAAAACCTCATACTTTCACATCGTGAGAGTTCTTTCATCATCAGCTCTTTTTAATTCTGAAGTGATATTCTTTTCACCTAACTGGGTTTTTAATACACAGTACCCACATTTCATGGGCGGTATGCAACTGCAGACATTTTGCATTATTCACAGTTCATATAAGTCAAGACTAATCCTTGCCATAACTTGAAGTGATCTTAGAAATAGTAGGAAAGGGGTACCTGGGTGGCTCACTCATTAAGCGCCTGCCTTCGGCTCAGGTCATGATCCCCAGGTCCTGGGATGGAGCCCCACATCAGGCTCCCTGCTCAGCAGGAAGCTGCTTCTCCCTCTGCCACTCCCCCTTCTTGTGTCCCCTCTCTCACTGTATCTCTCTCTGTCAAATAAGTAAATAAATAAAATCTAAAATAAAAAGAAAGAAAGAAATAGTAGGGAAAAGAAACAACATGGATTCTTTTAAAAATAAGTAGATTCAGTTAAAAAGAACTGTTTGGTTGTCAGATGTGAAACTGCTATGTGTTTCACAAACTGTGAATGGTCTCTTTAGTCTAAGATTTCATGAAGAAGTATTTTTTCAGGTTGGAAAATAGTTTCTGGGTCTGGATCATCCCATGCACTTTTAGATTTCTTGGAAATTAAAAATGGAGACTATTTAGTAATTGTTAATGTTTATTTCTCAAAATATACTAAATATTTTTCTCAAAGTTCTATGCTTGCTGAATTCGTGAACTACTATATGAACAGATTAACAACTAGGTTAGATTTTCTGATTCAAAATACTTTACTACCCCTTATTAGGTATTGACAGAACTACTAAAATGAAAATCATCAGGACTAAAGAAGATATGAGAAAATCAAACATAAAGATCTAATTGACATATATAGAACACTCCACAAAACAACAGCAGAATACACATTTTTTTTCAGGCAACATGGAACATTCCCAAGATAGACCATATCTTGGTCTATAGTAATAATTATAATAATATCTCAACAAATTTAAAAGAATTGAAATCATATAGATTCTTTTCTCTGCCCATAATGGAATCAAACTAAAAATCAATAAAGAAAAGCAACAGCAAAATACCTAAACACATGGAAATTAAATGATGCACTTCTAAATAATATTTGGGTCAAAGAGGAATTCTCAAAGGAAGAAAACATGTAGAGCTGAGTGAAATGAAAATGATAACATTTCAGTATATGTGGGATGCAGCTAAAGGAGTCCTGAGAAGGAAATTTCTTTTTTTTAAAAGATTTTATTTATTTATTTGACAGAGATTACAAGTAGACAGAGAGGCAGGCAGAGAGAGGAAGGGAAGTAGGCTCCCTGCCGAGCAGAGAGCCGGATGTGGGGCTTGATCCCAGGATCCTGGGATCATGACCTGAGCCAAAGGCAGAGGCTTTAACCTACTGAGCCACCCAGGCACCCTGAGAAGGAAATTTCTAACACTAAAGGCTTACAATACAAATCAGGAAAGTTCTCAAATCAATATTTTAAGTTTTTACCCCAAAGAACTAAGAAAGGAAGATGAATATAAACCTAAAGCAAGCAGAAGGAAGAAAATAATTAAAATAGAAGCAAAAGTCAATGGAATAGGAAAACAATAAAGAAAATCAATGAAACCAAAAGCTGAATCTTTGAAAAAAATCAATAAAATTAATAAATTTCTGGCAAGACTGACCAAAAATTTAAAAAGTAGACACAAATTACCAAAATCAGAAATAAAATAACAGATATCACTACATATCTTTTAACTATTAAAAAGTTAATAAAATATTACTAAAAACAACTTTATAAATTTGACAACTTAAATAAATGGATCAATTTCTCAAACATCACAAACTACCAAATCTCAACCAAGATAAAATAGATAATCTGAATTTTTATAACCATTACAGAAGTTGAATTCATAATTTAAAAGCTCCTGAAAAGTAAGTTTACAAGTCAGATGTCTTCACAGCAGAAATTCTAACAAAATAGCTAGAAAAGAATTAACACCAATTTTATATAATCCTTTCCAAAAAACAGAGGAAGTGGAAATATTTTCCAACTCATTTTATGAGACCAGTATTACCCTGACATTCAAACCTGAGCAAGCCAGTAATTTTATTTTTTTTAAGATTTTATTTATTTGTCAGAGAGAGAGAGAGAGAGCGAGAGAGCGAGCACAGGCAGACATAGTGGCAGGCAGAGGCAGAGGGAGAAGCAGGCTCCCTGCCGAGCAAGGAGCCCGATGTGGGACTCGATCCCAGGACTCTGGGATCATGACCTGAGCCGAAGGCAGCCGCCCAACCAACTGAGCCACCCAGGCGTCCCAAGACAGTAATTTTAAAAAAGAAAGAAAGAAAAAAAGGAAATTTATAGGCCAATCCTGTTCATAAATTTAGAAATAAAAATCCTTAACAAAATCTAAGCAAACTGAAATATAATAGTGTATAAAGAAATTATACCCTATGACCAACTGGGACTCATTCCAGGAAAGGAAGTTTGGTTCTACTTTCCAAATCAATCAATGGTATATCAATAGGTTAAAGAAAAAAAATGTGTGATCAAATCAACTCATACAAAAAATCACTTGACAAAATTCAACACGAATTAATTCTAAAACAAAACAAAATGAAACAACAAGAACAATGAAAAGCCAGGCTCTCAACAAGTTAGGAATAAAGGGGAATAACTTCAATTTGGTAAAGAGCGTCTGTAAAAAAGCTACAGCTCCCACCATACAATTCTCAAAACTCAACACTAAACTACAAGAGAAACAAAAATGGACAAAAGTTGTGAAGAAACATTTTACTGAAGAGGTCATATCATTGGCAAATAAGTATATGAGATGTTCATCATCCCTTGCCATTTAGGAAATTCAAATTAAGACCATGATGAGATATCACTGTACACCAATCAGAATGACTAGAATAAAAAATAATGACGAAACCAAATGCTGGCAAGGATGAAGAGAATACAGATCACTCCATCACTGTTGGTGGGAATATAAAATCGTATAGCTACTCTGAAAACAGTGGCATTTTCTTATAAGACTAACTAGCACAATTACCATATGACCTAGCAGTTGCACTCTTGGGCAAATGAAAACCTGTAAATTGTCATAGCAGTGTTCTGTAATAGTTAAAAGCTGGAAACAGCCTAGATGTCCTTAATCAGGTAAATGATTAAATAAACTGTGGTCCATATAGACCATAGACTACTACTTAGCTGTGAAAAGGGATGAACTATTGACATACATAATAACTTGGATGAATATCCCAGGAATTATGGCAAGTGAAAGAAGCCAGTTTTAAAAGGTTGCATACTGTATGACTCCCTTATGAAAAATTTTTGAAATGACAAAATTTTAGAAATGGAAAACAGATTAGTGGTTGCCAAGAGTTAAGAATGGAGGGAAGGGATGTTGTTATAAAAGGGCAACAGAAGAGATCCTGTGGTAGTAGAATGTTCTATATGCTGACTATGCTGATGGTTATATATGAACCTGCATATGTGATAAAATTGCATAGATCTAAATACAGATACGTACATACTCTGGGGAAATATGAATAAGGTGGGTGCAAAGAGTTACCCTTAGGGGTGCCTGGGTGGCTCAGTGGGTTGAGCCTCTGCCTTCTGCTCAGGTCATGATCTCAGGGTCCTGAGATCGAGCTTCCTGTCAGGCTCTCTGCTCAGCAGGGAGCCTGCTTCTCCTCTCTCTCTGCCTGCCTCTCTGCCTACTTGTGATCTCTCTCTCTCTGTGTCAGATAAATAAATAAAATCTTAAAAAAAAAAAAAAGAGTTACCCTTGGAGTAGAAGGTATAAAAATTCAATTAAAAAATGTCTTACCAAATAATCTAAATTTCTTTAATTTTTCTACTAAAGCTCCATTCTTTATCTTTTACCATATTTATTGGACACAATTACAAGATAAATTTATGTTGCTGATTAGTTCTTAAAGAGGAGAGAAAATAGTAGAATGGATAAACATATTTCCAACTAACAAATAGTCAACAGATCATTCTTGGTTCTAGTGTTTTTGCAACTGAGTCAGTCATATTAAGAATCATCTTCTTTAATTAAAGAGCTATAAAGAAGACACTTGTCTTGGATGTGGTCAGGCAGTACTTTATTTGATAATGAAGTGGTTAAGACCTTCTGTTCTTAGAATTCATATTATGCATGGCATCACAGAATTGAAAAGACATATCTCTTCAAGTCTATCTGTTCTATCTTCCTAGCACTGCAGAATTGTTCTCTATGCTACACTCATAATAAATGATGATTACTATTATTAATACTAATAGCCCCAACAGTATGATATAGTATAATGGCTCCAGTGATTATACTGAGAAGTTTGATAGGAGTTATTTTCCTGAGCTCATCCTAAAATTTCTTCTTGCTCAATATTAATCTTGTTGTTTCTATTTATTTATGCCTTAAAAAACCCTCCCATTACTTCTCCTATAATTATAAGATCACTGGAATGAGGCTCTTTCATTTTGGTTTTTCTCTTTACTGCCTGCAGCATTGTGGGAACTCAGTAAATGCTGTTCCACTTTTGATGTTGACATCTTCAAATGGAGACAGGTGGCTTCACAAGTTAGGACAGTTGCATCAACCAGGATTAATTTGATAATTTGCTTCAAGCTCATTACAATTTTGGCTCTTCTCCAAGCACC
Organism: Mellivora capensis; assembly: GCA_004024625.1. Classification (NCBI taxonomy): domain Eukaryota; kingdom Metazoa; phylum Chordata; class Mammalia; order Carnivora; family Mustelidae; genus Mellivora; species Mellivora capensis. The sequence goes on from PISX010003832.1 coordinate 86,998, forward strand.
TTGATTTTTGAAAGATTACTGCTGATAACCCAGGCTGTTTCATTCCTTTAAGACTTCCAACCCAAAATGCTTAGGAATTTTTATGATTCCATTATTTACAGTGATATTTAGTTTTTTAAAAATATAAAGTCAAGACAAGGCTGGCATTTGTCAATTAAATATTGGTAATGATTGATATTCTATATTCTGTTTTACTTTTATTATATAACATAGATCCATAATAGATTAGCACCTGAACTGGTGAATTTCCAAGCTCTTAAGTGGAAGACTAAAGTGCACAAAAAAATTGAGTAGTGATTGCACCATTTATTGTTGCGACATTTTTGAAAAAGGAAGTAAGTGACTGAGAGACACAAAACCACCTAAGAAACTTACAGAAAACACATCTAAATTACAATAATGGAACCTGAAAAGATTGTATTTTCTACAATGTTTGTCAGAATAGTGAGCTTAAGGAAGCTGTTTAGTGAGTGTTCATTGAAATGGATTTACCAACAAATCTATACATGTAAGTTTGTGCACACAAATCTGATGTTGAAAGCAAGTCTATAATCCTGCTGCTGCTGCTAAATCAGGTAACATATCTAATGCAAATAGAATTTATGTTGACCATTCCTCCCTGAATGTTACCTTATAGAAAAAGTGATGTACCCTGACTTGAGATATTTAGTACCTTATCTGTAGGAAGTACCACTGACCTCAGAGGAAAAGAAAGAGAAAATGCACGCAAGAGAGATCCAGTAAGAGGCAGTGAGAATGGGATCTGAGACGCAGAAATAGTCATTCACAAGAAGTGTGGCTTCACATTTGGACAACCTGTGAGGTTCTGGGTATGGCTTTCTGTTCCACCACGTGGTCAATCTCGTGACCCCAAGTTGCAGACCCAAACTTGATACAATTTCTTTAACTAAATAATTTGTACCAAACTTAAAGTATGACCAGAATATTAAGGTTTTACTCTGTCCAAACTTGACAAAGAACGGGAGAACAAATTTTTAAATGGTTACCTGCAGTAATGAAAGGAACCTAATGATAATTAGGTGAATAGAAGATGCAAATGAAGGCTCTTGACCACTATTTCTGTCCTCTAATGTAATTTAGATATTGGGAAATGCCATTTTCTTTTTTTTTTTTTTTAAGATTTTATTTATTTATTTGTCAGAGAGAGAGGGAGAGAAAGTGAGTAAGGGAGCACAGGCAGACAGAGTGGCAGGCAGAGGCAGAGGGAGAAGCAGGCTCCCTGCCGAGCAAGGAGCCTGATGTGGGACTCGATCCCACGACGCTGGAATCATGAACTGAGCTGAAGGCAGCCGCTTAACCAACTGAGCCACCCAGGCGTCCCGGGAAATGCCATTTTCTATCTAGAACGACAGGGCTATTAACCACAATGGTCTCTTTGCTTTAAATTCTTCCCCTTAGATTTCCTACTCAGTGGTATCTCAACTCAGGATTGCTGAAACCAACTTATACAACTCAATAGCAAAAAAACAATCCAACTGAAAAATGGGCAGAGAAGCTGAACAGACATTTTTCTAAAGACCTCCAAATGGCCAATAGCTACGTTAAAAGGTGCTCAACTTTACTAATCAGAGAAATGCAAGTCGAAAGAAATTACTTCACACTAGTTGGAATGGCTATTATCAAAAAGACAAGAAATCATGTATTGGCAAGGGTGTGGAGAGAAGGGAACACTTGTGCCCTATTGGTGGGAATGTATATTGATGAAGCTACTACAGAAAAAGCATGGAGGTTCCTCAAAAACTTAGAACTAACATATGATCCAGCATTTCCACTTCTTAGGCATTTAATCAAAGGAAATGAAATTAGTACCTTGAAAAGAGACCTGCACCCTTATGTTCATTGCAACATTATTTACAATAGTTGAGACATAAAAACAATCTTAATCCACTGATAGCTGAATGGATAAAGAAAATATTGTGTATACACACACACATACACATACACGCAAATGGACTATTATTCAGCCATAAAAGGAGGAAATTCTGCCATTTGTAACAACACAGATAGATCTGGAGGGGATTATGCTAAGTGAAATAAGTCAGAGAAAGACAAATACTGTATAATCTCACAAATATGTGGAATCTAATAAAACTGGATTCAAAGAGTGGCACCTGGGTGGTTCAGTCTCTTAAGCTTCTGCCTTTGGCTTGGGTCATGATCCCAGAGGCCTGGAGTTGAGCCCCACATATGGATCCCTGCTCAGCAGGGAGCCTGCTTCTTCCCCTCTTCTGCCTTCCATATGCTTGTGCTCTCTCTCTTGCTCTCTCTCAAATAAGTAAATAAAATCTTAAAAAAAAAAACACAACTGAATTCAAAGATACAAAGAACAGATTGGTGGTTACCAGAAACTGGGGATGGGGGATGGGCGAAATGGGTAAAGAAAGTAAAATGGCATAAACTTTCCTTTATAAGATAAATCCTGGGAATGTAATATACAGCTTGGAGACTATAGTTAACAATACTGTACTATTTATTTGAGAGTTGCTGCAAGAGTAGATTTTTTTTTAAAGATCTTATTAATTTATTTGTCAGAGAGACTGAGCACAGGCAGACAGAGTGGCAGGCAGAAGCAGAGGGAGAAGCAGGGTCCCTGCTGAGCAAGGAGCTGGATGTGGGACTTGATCCCAGGACACCGGGATCATGACCTGAGCTGAAGGCAGCCGCTTAACCAACTGAGCCACCCAGGCGTCCCGCAAGAGTAGATCTTAAAAGTTCTCGTCACAAGAAAAATTATTTGTAACTAGGTAAGGCAGTTGATGTTAACTAAACTTATGGTAGTTATAATTTTGCAATATGTATGTACATCAAGTCATGTTGTACATCTTGGACTAATACAGTAATAGATATAAATTGTATCTCAAGGAAACCAGGAAGGAAAAGATTGCTGAAACCAAGAGTAACTGGCAAAAAAACATTTTATTCCAGCAATACTTGATTGCCTTCTCCCTTGGCCAAAATGTTACCTATTCTTCAATTAAGTCAGAAAGTGTTAAACTTGATTCTCTTCTTCTGAGTCTCTCACTGAACTGACATGTACCTAATAGTTAAATGTTCCCAGAAATCATGGTTTAAGTCTCTGAATCATATGCTCTTTGCTTATATCTCTGTATGGCAAACTTCTTTCTAGGAGACACACATGATATCTAGCACTACGACTATAGTAAGGATGCTTCTTAATTAACAAATATATATTTTTTATTGTCCAAATGTCCAAAAATAATTTAAATCAATGATTTAATGGAACAACCTGGGCCATGTCTGTATTGTCCCACTAACTGCCAGCCTTGGAAGTCACCAGAACTCCCAGGCTCTCAGCTTCCTCATCTGTGAAACAAAAGGGATTCAGTTGGATAATCCTGAAGGTGCCTCCCTGCTCCAACACTTCCCAGTCCTGTGGAGTATGGAACAGTAACTCTTTTCTTTTTGGCATTCTATGAAGTTTCCAATTATCAATCTCATTTTCTGGTTGCTTTGTATACAAACCTGAATTGCTTGAACTGTTTAAAGGTAATTATCACACTTAAATGTAAATATTTGAACTATAAGAAACAGTGGCCCAAAACCTTAGCATAAGGCTATGTGAGCTTTCATTTAGTTAGAAAAACTTCCTGTCTCTGTTTCATCTACTATCAACACATCCAAGCTTGTGCTGGCTTCCATACACTTTTAATAAGCTGTTTGAGTCACCAGAAAAACAAAGCAATAGATCCTGTTAGTGTTTTAGGCTGTTTGCCAGGCAAAGAAGTGCCCAGGGGAAGACATGATACACAGTTGCCAACCAGCATCTTGAAAAGAGATGGGAAATGAAGTAGTGACCAGAAAGGCAGAAGGGTGCTTAATATCCTCATTTTTTTAATGAAGAAATAAAGAATGGTAAACAAATGCTGTCTTTTCTCTGGGGCAATTGGCAATAACAGCTTGTGAAAAAAAATATTTTTATTATTACAGCAAAGGAAAAGTGATGATCATAAGAGGCCATAGCAAAGAAAGGATGTTTACACCAGTTTAAAATGATCATCTTTCTTTGTCTGTAATTGACTTCCTCTTTGGTCTGCTGACCTATCTATTATGATAGTGATAAGAGGCACTTTGTAGGGTTTTACAAATACTGACTCTGCATAAGTTTGTAGTTATCAGAAAACTTGGTCTCCTGCTTCTTATCTGGGCCAAAAAAAAAAAAAAAAAAAGAAAGAAAGAAAAAGAAAAAAAAACAAAACCAAATTGTGCAATGCAGAGTTTATCTTAGAATTAAGTATTATGGGAAGGAAAGAGGGAAATACGTGTGTGTATTGTCAGTGTGAAGGTGTGCACTTACCCCACATGAGGCATCAGACTTTCATTTCTGTAGACTTCAGGCGATTTTGCAGGTATTCTTACAACGGGGGACACGAGGTAAAGTTCTTAAGATTTAACGTGACCTATTTGACTTTGTCACATTAAATCAAAATGTGTTTCTTTTCAGAGGTACTAGAGGTGGATTCCTGAGATTTCTGAGTAGGTGCTAGCACAGCGATGGCCCCATCAATGATATTCTGGCCTTTTCTGCCTCGGGTTCTGTGACAGGCTTTAAGTCTTTTGAGGCAGTGATGGAGAGAGAAACTTTATGTGTCAAACAAAACACATTCAACAACTTAAAATATGTATTGGAAATTCATTATGCTCTTTTCATCCAAGTAATTACCTATATGCATGTATGGACTTCAAACATCAACACGGAGTTTTCATTTCCTCCTATATGCCCTAATATATGCACATAGGTACAATGTGTGTACTCTCCTTTTAAAAAATCCAGTATCACAAAATCTGAAGTTGGAAAACAGTAACTCTCAAAGTGATTTTCATATTATCAAAGGATTCCTTACTTTACATAGTTTCCCCACCCTAAAAATCCCCCTATTTTACCTATTCCGTCCTCTACCCAACCCCAAATGCCTAGCAACCATCGTTCTGTTTACCATCTCCATAGTTCCACCTGTTCCAGAATGTCGTATAAATGGAATCGTACCGTATGTCACCTTCTCAGACTGGCTTCTTTCACTTAGCAATATGCATAGGAGACTCATCCGCGTCCTCACATGATCTTTTTTTCATATGCCCATAAGTCTTTGAGTGTTTTCTGGTTTCTAGGATAGCACAGGCTCATTTTGTGTTTTCCCTCCCCCAGCTCTCAAACTGTTCCTTTTCTCAAGGAGCCATGGAATGATTTAGAAACCCATGTCTGGGCAAAAGTATGTCTGCTGCTCTGAGGTATCATGGCTTCTAGGCCCCTTCAGTAGACAGAATTAGAATACATATTTATTTAAATCATGGCTGAATTGCACTGAAGCCTGTGCTCCTGACCCAAAATCACACAGATGCAAATCAATGCCCCCTAGTCAGGTGTGTCTCTTGTTTGGTAGTCAAATTTGAAAGCCTTTATTTCTCATGCTGCAGGGAAAGTGACTCAGGAAGGGGAAGACTGCTGATCTGAAGGTTGATTAGCATTTTTGGAGACCATGTCCTCCGCCTCCCCTCCCTCCAAGCAGAATATGGCAGATTCCATTCCGTTTGCCTGGCTCTGAAGGAGCAATCTGTTATTTCTTTTAGTACCAATTAAAAACTAATACAAAACAAAACAAAACAAAACAAAAACCCAAACACCAATTTCCCTAAATCCTAAGTACTTCCTGTGTCTTTGAGACTCTGAGGACAACCTAAATTGTATAGCTTACTCCAGGGAGAGCACAAAGAGAGGACAGAAAAGACAAGGCTGACCATCTCGTGATCTCTTTAAGAGGTCCCTTTGTTTCTTGATATTTGGAGTCAGAGACTCTGAAAGCTTACTTCTGTTACCAGAAAAATAAGATACAGTATCTGAACTACTCCCATATTTCCTTATGGGTCAAGTGTATGTTGTGAAGAATGTTGCTGAATCTGTATCTTCATTGGCTACAAAAGACTGCTCTATTTCATCAAAAGACAGTTGTTTTTCATAACAAAGCTGGCTCCATTTTCAAGTGGCATCACATAGTTGAAGGGATTGTAACAATGACAGAAACGCAGGTTTCCTGCTTTCGTCTTTATATGAAGTCAAAGGGGGAGTCAAAATGAACTGCGGGCCAAACCAACGGAAGATCTCTTTGTCTTCCTCCTACTGTGCTTTCTTTGAGGTTCCAAATTCCCCATGCAGCTCACACGAGGAGGCCACGGCAAACTTCCAGCAGCTGCAGCCAGGATTAACTGTACCGTCTTGTTCTTTTGTTAAGTCCATTCCTGAAACGAAAACAAAGCAGGCCAGGAACCTTCCTCATAATCTTCATAAGTGAGGCCACTGGCCTTCTCTGAGCCGGTTTCCATCTCTGCAAAATGAGAATAAAAGTCACTACCTTGCTTACCTCATAAGGGCGTTTGAGGCGCAAATTAAATGCGATAATGTCAAAGAGCTTTGTGAGCTCTGAAGAACTATAAATATAAGATGTTATTAGATGCCGTTGAAAGTAAATGATGAGCAGCTCAGTTTAAGTAATTTCAAATGCCTCGGGGCCAAACAGCGCTGGGTGAGAGTGTTAGATATTTTTATTACTCTACAGTGAGGGGAGAGAGGGTAGGGTTGGTGTGGGGAAGGTGGTGCTTTTCCTCTCCTCCGTGGAAGGGGGGTGGGGGGCAGAGTTGAAGCACTTTCTGGAGAAGGCAAGTAATCTCAGAGGAGTTTTGAGAACCAGGATGATGAAGCAGGATTTAACCCACAGGAGGCCGGCAGGAGGTGGGAGGAGCCAAATGTAGTCCTGAAATAGCGCAAGGGGGCTAAAAGCTGTGGCCCACAAGTGGAAGGACATAGAGGAAGTTGAGCCTGATAAAGGAAGAGGAAAGGGAGCTGCTAAAGCAGAGAAACCAGCCCAGGAGGGTGAGGCAGGGCGTTTCCAGGCTTAGGACTGAGGAGGTCGAGCCATCGGCAACCGCAGAGGCCAGACCTGGAGAACCAGCTGGAAAGGGTTTGATAATCCTCCCAGAGCAGTGACTTTCAGACACTTGGGAGATTTACTTACTTAAAAGCATCCACTGTATTCCAGGGACTAGGAAGTGGACCCCGTTTTTAAACAGAATCTTACACGGAACCTCAATGTTAAAACAGAAAAACTGAAGCTGTTCTGTGGAAGCAAGGCTTGGAGGACTCAGGGCCAGTCGGCCTCCCTCTGAAAGTTCTAGGCCGGCTCCCAGGGCACCTCTGCAAGGGAGATAGGGCTCTAAAGATGTAAATAGGACCAGTCATCCTTGTTATATCTCTGGCACTTAGCACATGATAGATGTTCAGTATTTCCTGAATGAGGGGCTCCTGAGTGGCTCAGTTGGTTAAGCATCTCACTCTTGATTCCGCCTCAGGTCATGTGATCGAGCCCAGCTCCAGCTACGCACTGGGCATGGAGGCTGCTTAAGATTCTCTCTCTCCCTTCCTCTACCCCTCTCTGAAAAAAAAAAAAATAATTCTGAATGAATGCAACAGAGAGTAGGTGGTCTGCAGGAGACAATTCAGATTGACGTGTACAAGGGACTCTGTAACTACATCGTGAAGCCATAAGACATGCATTGCTTATATATAAAGGTTTCTTAAGCTTTAGACGTGGAATAATGGATACGGGTCACTGCAGCTGTCTTGCCAGGGGTGAGGGAGCTCTCTAATCAGGGGCGTATGTGCAGCCACAGGCGGTAGAGGTAAAACGAGCCAAAAACTAGAGAACACCGCTACAGAAAATGTCTTGGACATTTCATCACAAAAATACAGCCAGCCCATTGCTCTGCCCCTATAGAGGAAGGCGGGGGGCGGTATCTTCAGAAACTCAGACCATAGCAAAAACAGCAAATATTTATTGGGTGCTGACTACTTGCCAGGCACAGTAATAACCCCTAATGCCATGGAGTGGGCAGAATTATGCCCCCTCAAAAGACATCCCAAACCCTGGAGCTTGTGACCACGTTACGATGGATGGCAACGGAGGAATTAAGGTTGCAGATGGAGTTGAGGTTATAAACAGTTGGCTTCAAGATGGAGGGATTATGCTGGATTATCTGGTGGGCCCCATGTAATCACAGGGTTCTTTATAAGCAGGAGGCAGGAGTTGGTGTCAGAGAAGGAGACGTGAGGACAGAAGCAAAGGTTGAAGTGAAATATGAGGGTTCCACACACCTTGTTTTGAAGATGGAAGGGGGCTATGGGATAAGGAATCTGGGATGCTTCTAGAAGCTGGGAAAGCAAGGAAACGGATTCTTCCCTAGAGCCTCCTGGCCTTGATTTTAGCCCAGTGAAACCTTCAGAAGACTAAGATTAAAAATGTGTATTGTTTAAGTCACTAAACATAGGGTCATCTGTCACAGTAGCAGGAGGACACTCATACGGATGTTCTCACTCCACCTTCACAGCGGCTGATTGCATGGCTGCTTATATTGCTATTTTGCGAATGAGGCTTAGGGAGGTTGACTCATTTGACCCAGAGATGAGCTGATGACCTGATTCTGGAGCCAGCCTTCTCTATTAGAGTGTGAGCTGGAGATGGCTTTATGTCTTCATCTCACAAAGGAGAAAACTGAGGCCCAGAAATGTGTCCTCATCTGCCCCACGTCACATGCAAGTTGGGGACCAAGCTCAACTGTAGCCCACAAGAGTGGTATAGACCAATACCTCACAAATGTAGATGCGCCCTGAAGTCACCAGGTATCTCGCTCAGATACAGGCTCTGATTTAGAGGGTCTGGGCTGGTATCCAGGATTCTGCATTTTTAACCAGCTGCCAGGTGCTGGGCTTGGAGTTGCAAGGACTTGGATGGCCCCGTGCTCTGATTTGGATCCAGAGCCACCAGAGAGCCTTGGGCATCTAGTGAGATGAGGGAACACTTGGGCGGCAGAGAGGGAGCTTTAAAAGAGGGAGACAGGAGCAGGTGCCTCACAATTCTGTGGAGAATAAAGTTTAGTGTCTCAGAGGGAAAGGTCTAATGCGATGGGCTCCCCTTAAAAAAAAAAGTTACCCAAATGTGATGGTTATTGTTGTCAGTTGAGAAGTCATTAGAAACTTGCAGGCATAGGTCTGGCATTATGACTGCCTCTGCTCTTTTATGGGACAATGCAGATCAAGGACATTCTTCTGACAGAGACTAAAATATCTATGATTGTGGGAGAAAAAGCAACAGTGTCTATTCCTTGCCATATATTTTATGTACTTTTTTTTTAAAGGGAACAAAGAAGTAGTCTGCTTATTCTTCAAGAAACATCTCTAAAGTTTTGACAACATCAAAGGGTTCATGCCACTAACCCCTTTCTCTATCCTCAGCCCTGACTGCCTACCCAGAAGCAGGTCCTGATGCAAATTCAGGACCAGAGAGTCAGTTCGCTTGGTCACTGCTGTTGTAGCTCTCTGTTCTTTCTGTGCTTCATGGAAAAAAAAAAAAAAAAAAAAAAGGAGCCCACTACAAATATAGATATATAGATATCTGTATTACACACACACCCCCATATTTGTGTGGGAGCTACTGGGAGATTCCCCCAACCTACTTTACTGTGACTGGAGAATTTCCAGCTGTCTGTGGTTACCAGAGCTGCCTGAAGGCTAGGAATGTTCCGGTTTCATTTTGAAACCAGGCATGCAAGCAAGAAATATCACCTATCATTTCAGATATGTGAGCTCAGAGGAAGCAAAAGTTTGGCTGACTCTTTCCTGGGCTATAGTGTGAAAAATATGCTTCTATATGTTTTCAATGGCTCAAAAAATGAAAGGACTTTTTTTAACTTATCCAACTTTACACTATTAACCTCCAGTGCTTCCTAATGTTGTTGAAAAATGAAGTTTTAAAGTATTTTTAAGATAAGTTTTTCTGCATACTTTCTGAGCCCTAGGGTTTGCCTCTAAAGGTAATGACAAATCTGGAAAATAAAATAATATGTTAATTAGTTGCCTGGATCACTCAGCAAACACCAAGGAGCTCTATAAAGTACAAGGAAGAGATCGTGCTAGGTTCTTTGCCTTCATCAGGGTCCAGATGCCCTAACTATGACAGGTCTGGACACCTAGCCCTTTAGTGAAGAGGACTGTTGCCATCCGGGAAACTTGATGCTATGGGTGATTTTCAGTTATCAGTGTGGGGTGATTAAAAAAAAAATGACTTGGGAACCCTTGTTAGTGTATTGTCTTGGACAGGCCCCTATTCTTCTCCTTGGATTACTTTTCCACTATCGGTTTGTGTCCTTACCTGTGAAATATGACAAATAATTCCTCCTCCTTAAAGGAGATAATATGAGAGGCACAAGATAGGCTACCAAAAATGTTTGTTTCCCCAAGAGCCAGAAGTAAACAGACTTTCAAGAATAATTTGTGTTGGCTATGGAATGTGCTGTGATCTTTCCAACTTAAATCATCTTTCTCATTCTATTTTGCTTGGTCTACCAGTTTTATCAATCTTTACGTCTTTTGTATATATAACTGATGATGGAAGAGGCCAATCCAAAGTACAGTTTGTGGCCAGCCCTTGTAGTTATAATCCACAGAATGCATAAATCATTCAAATAAAGGAAAGATGACGGTTTTTAGAAAAAATGGTAAGATATCAATTCATCAATTATCCTGGTGAGGTGACACAAAGATTTTAATGAAGAAGAGAACTTCTCTGGTGCCTACTAGTAAGCGTTAGAGCCCAGAAGAGTTGGACTGCTTTCTTTCCTTTCTTTCTTTCTTTCTTTCCTGCTTCCCTTCAACACCCAGTGTAGTGTTGCCTCCTCTCCCTGCTGTCTACACACACTTACAGACACCCCTCCCTTGCCAACTGGCAGAGAAAGCACTTCCCAGGAAATGCTCCTTCCATGCCCTTTGCTCACATCCCTTACGTCACATAAGCTAAGGTCAGCTCCAGAGAGACAGGTGCCAGTCCTCCCTATCCCACCTCCCTGAGCCTGCTTCCTCCCCTCCCCACTCTGGGCAGAGGTTGTCTCGTGGCATGTCTGGGCAGAAGGACTGGAGCACAGTTCCCTGCCTGAGCACCAGTCAGAGGGAATAAAGCTGAAACCACAGGGTGCTTCCCTTGCACTGGCCCTTCTAAGGCCCTGAACACAGGTTCTCACAGTCATATAGCTTTTTATGAAATTTGCAAGACAAATCTTAACCACAATCAGTGAAGATCCTGTTTCTTCTACTCTGATTTCCCTTTTGACAAGCTACCCCAACTGTCAGTGACGTTATGGGATCCCATGGGTGTTCTGGGCAGGGGGGGTTGTTGAGTTTGAGATACATCTAGTTTGGGTTTAGGGAGATATGCTTTATGATTGCAGTTCAGTTATTGCTAGGAATACTCCTACTGCCCACTGGCTGGCAGTTGTGAAAGGCAGATGAAGAGGACAAAGGTCATTTTGTGACATGACGTGTCCTACAGCACCTGGCACTGGAAGTATGAGGTGAGTGGAGGAGCACCAAGGTTTGAAATGTTTGGAGCCAGAGGACAGTCTGTGGAACATTCACTAAAAGGAAGATTCAGTTCTCAAAGAAGCCAAGTCAAAATGCAAGTTCTTTCCTGTCAGGTACATACTTGAAAATGCAGCATAGACAATTATAATACATTGTAGATATTTTTTTCTGTAGTTTTTTCTTCCTTATTAACAGTATTAATTTGTCTTCCCTCTGTCAAACCCTGAGCCAAGCACTTTCATCAGGCTGCCTGGGGAGGTATAGGAAAAGGAATATACAGGGCAGACGAGACACGGAAAAAAGACCTGGGGGAGGTGGAGACAGCTCCTTCACATGGCGAATGGATGAGAAAGGCCACCATAGGCAAAAGAGCCCCGTGGCCTCCCAGAGGACAAAGCCCAGAATGGCGTAGGAGAAGAGCTGTTGCTTCGGAGAGGGATTCCTGCCATAATCAATGATGAGGCTCCCAAACACAGTCCCAATTCCAGCCCCAGAGCCAGCCACCCCTACCGTGGCAGCCCCAGCCCCAATGAACTTGGCTGCTGTATTGATGCCCCTTGAAATGGCGCTGGTTGGAAGCTGCGGCTAGGGATAGGTGAGGTCAGGGGCCGTGGGGCTGCCAAGATGCTGAGGCCCTTATAAGGCGCCTCATCTGTCAGTGTCTCGGGTGGTTTTAGCACCACTGCAGACAGTGATCGGCTCAACAGCTGAGAGGTGCTCCTGACCAAGAACGGGGTACAGACGAAGTTTGTACAGGGGATGAGGGGCTGTGGCAGGAGATCTGCTCCCAGGGCCGAGAAGACAGAGAGGGCCTTTTCTATAGTTTTTGATGAGAATTATATACAACAACGTTTATCAAAATTCCCATGTTTGCGTGGACAAGTCTGAAGCAGTACCACAAAAGGTAGGTGTCTGCAGTAGTTCATAAACAGAAAAGAGAGCGAGCTTTCAAAATTTAGAACAACAATCTTAAAAATGTACGTGACATTGCCAATTATGAACAGGAAACCAGAGAGAAATTTTCTAAACAACCAACTATAAATAGATTTTAATAAACTCTGCCAGGGGGAAGACTGAATTATTTTTCTACCCTCTCTATAGAAAATGTGACAAGGGATACCTTGTGACTCAGTTGGTTAAACATTTCACTACTGATTTTGGCTCAGGTCATGATCTTAGGGTTGTGGGATTGAGACTGGATTGGGCTCCTTTCTCAGCAGGGAGTCTGCTTGAAATGCTCTCCCTCTCCCTCTGCCACTCCCTGTCCCTGCTCCCACATATACTCCCTCTATCTCTCTAAAACAAGCAAACAAACAAACAAACAAATAAATAAATATTTAAAGAAGAAGAAGGAGAGAGAAGATTGGGCTAGGCCACCTGCCCAGGGCCTCTCCACCCCAACAAGTATCCTGCTTGTGTCCTTCCAGAATCGCCATCACAACCCCTCCTCCTCCTCCTTCCCTGATGACCATGAATTTTTTTTTTTAAGATTTTATTTATTTATTTGACAGCAAGAGAGCACAAGCAAGGGGAGCAGCAAGCAGAGGGCGAAGCAGGTTCCCCACCTGACGTGAACCTCAATCCCAAGACTCTGAGATCATGACTTGAGCCGAAGGCAGACGCTTAACCAGCTGAGCCACCTAGGCACTCTGAATTTGTATTTTTATAATATTCTACATGTTGTAGCTTCAAAAGGCAAATAACAAATGATGTTTGTAATAAGGAATATCAGCTTTCTCCTCCCATTCCCCAACCTGAGGCCTTCTCCCCATGGGAAACCACTGATTCTTTTTTTTCCCTAGGTATTTATCTCCATATTTTACTTGAATATTTTCTATTTCAATTTATTAATTATTTATTATTTATTATGATTTATTATTAATCAATTTATTAAGTTTTAAGTGTAAGCATCATCTGATGACTTTTCACTGTAGAAAGAGTACTTTAGTTCTTTCCATTTCCTCTTCCAATGTCCACCTTCCAACATGGACATTTCTTAAATGGGGGTTAAATCAATATTTGGTGCTTACATTATTATGAATATGTACATTTTTTTAAAGATTTTATTTATTTATTTGACAGAGATCACAAGTAGGTAGAGAGGCAGAGAGAGAGAGAGGAGGAAGCAGGCTCCCCGCTGAGCAGAAAGCCTGATGCGGGGCTCGATCCCAGGACCCTGGGATCATGATCTGAGCTGAAGGCAGAGGCTTAACCCACTGAGCCACCCAGGTACCCCGAATATGTACATTTTTTTTTGAGCAGAGACCTTTCTGTCCTCCTGCTCCAATTTGGACTGATTGCTCACTAGATCTGCTGCTCCATTTACTACAACCTTGCAACCCCCTCTGCCCACACCCTGTTGGAGTCCCTGCTTCCCCTGTGTGTCCCTGTGTCTCCCTGTGTCTCTTAAGGAGAGTATGTCCTTCAGGAACTTCCTGAGAAAGAGCTGGTGGAGGGAAAATTTAAAGTCTTGGCCTACTGTTAAATGACTTTGTTCTGCCTTCATATTTGATAGATAGTTTAGCTAGACAAAGAATTCTAGGTTGGAAAAAATTTCCCTCAAAATTCTGAAGACCTTTTCCTATTATCTTCTAGCTCTTGGTGTTGTTGGGAAATCCAATACCACTCTTTCTTAGTTCTGTCTGTAAACTTCCAGGATCTTTTCCTTATTGCTAGTATTCTGAAGCCCACAGTGACATGACTTATTGGGCCTTTTCTCTTTCCTGTTTCTGTATTGGAGGTACTTCAGTTCTGGAAAATATTCTTGTATTATTTCCTTGATAAACTTGTCCTTTCCATTTACTCTGCTTTTTCTTTCTGAAACACCTATATTGTTTTATATTTTCTAGAACTCTATTTTATTTTATGCCAAGAATATTTCTAGGCTCTTGGGACATATCAGTGGTCTAAAGAGACAAAAATCTCCGCCCTCCTGGAACTTGTTTCCTTGCAGTGATGGGTTCAAATCCTGGCTCCCCCTCTGACTGGCCATGATACCTTAGATAAGACATTTAAACCTTTCCTGTCTCAGTTTCCTTATCTCTAAAGTAGAGGTTAAAATAGAAATTGCTTCCTGTTTCTCCAAATAAAAATTGGTTATTCAAGGACTAAAAGATTTATTTCATACAATGAATGGGACTAAAAGAATACCTAACACACAGGAAGAACTATAAACATGTTTAGGATTAACATTATTGCCTGACTAAGCATTTGAATCACCACAAAAGCAAAAGCAAAACTTCCAATCCCCTTGTGCAACTTGTCTTTGTTCAATTGAGGATAAGCTGGGGCTGGGATGATAGGAGTAGCTGAGTCATTCCAGCTCTTCCAATCCTGACCAGCTTTCATATTTCAGCACTATTGTAAAATGGAGTGACACCTGCATCAGTAAGTGAAGAGGTTTCCCCTGGCTTAGCAAAGTCCATTTTAATGGTTTCCCGCAAGTATCAAGACTCCAGTTAAATTTATCTTGGGGACTAGAACTGTGTAGGAAGGTCACCATTTGATTTTACCTTCCTCGGTCTTGGATCTGGAACACTAAGCTTATGTGTCAGGGAAACATCAGGTTCTTCTCTGATAACCTGAACCCACTTGTTTGGCTCTGCTCCTATCACTTTGAAACTCACACTACTTCTGGTCCCAGCTCCCACTTTCAAAAACAGAATGTCACTCAAAACCCTCCAATCTCCCCAGGAAAAGACTCTAGTTCTCACATCAGAATTTGAACTGCTGATGAGTTCAGAGACTAAGAAGCTCCCAAGGACATGGGATCAGCCCAGAGTATTGAGTTGAAAGGAAATAACTCTTCTTTTTATAATGTCATCTAGCAAGCAGAAAAGATCTATTTCTTTAGTGATTTTTCTGGGAGAAAAAATAATTTTTTAAGGAGTTCTGAGATTGTTAAAAGAGTTTCTCTAAAAGTTTTCTCTTTCTTCTCTGATACATCTCTTATATTCTGGATTTGGGGTATAGTTGAAATGTCTAGGCTTGATTATTGGGAGAAAGGCACTATCAGGTTAGGGTGTGTGAAACATGGGTCTCTGAGAAATCATGGTTAGCTCCCTATTTTTTAGTCCTTGACAATAATGTCACAAAGAAAGGGGAATGGATTGATACTTAAAACAAAAACAAAAACCCATAGAGGAGGAAGTTGAAAAATTTCAAGTCTCTTGGAAACTTTGTGTGGGAACTCCACCACTTTATCTTAAGGATACAAAGTAATGATGGTGATGATGACAGTTGTGAAGGGGATGATGCACTATGCTCACATAAAAGCTTTTCATCTGTAGGCTCAAAGGACAGCACAACCACTAATTAATTGTGAGGCAAGGTAGGCAAATATCATTACCTCCAATCTGCAAATTAGGAATCCAGGCAGGAGGAAACTAAACCCTTAACCAGAGCCATCTCAGAGTGAAGACTAGAAATGAAATGAAGAGTCCCTGTGTCCTAACTTTCCACTGGCCACCTCGTGGGTTTCTTTCTTTCTTTCTTCCTTTTTTTTTTTTTAAAGATTTTATTTATTTATTTGAGAGAGAGAGAGCACAAGCAGAGGGAGCAGAAGGAGAGGGAGAAGCAGACTCCCCACTGACCAGAGACCCTGACACAGGGCTCAATCCCAGGATGCAGAGATCATGACCTGAGCCTAAGACAGATGCTTCACCAACTGAGCCACCCAGGTGCCCCAAAGGGATTTCTTTTATTCCACAGACAGAACTAGCTCCTTGCTGTATCCAACCCTCTTCTTTACAGAGTTCAGTAAGGGCAGGGATGAGACCTGGTAGAATGATGTTTCCACCACAGAATGGTTCTGAGGGCTGCCACATCTCCCACCATGGAAACACAAGAGTGGAAGGTGTGCATGAAACACTATAATCAACTTGAAGGCGAGAACTGTAACTCACACTTTGTACCACTTGTAATATGCAGCATAGACTCCAACCATAGATCTCCATGGTTTTGGTTATTTCTTGATTAATAGTACTATTCTTTGACAGGGAAAAGGACATATTTCCTTTTTCTGTAAAGTCTATTGGCTTAGTTTAATTTTCTTTTCTTTTTTTTTTTTTAAGATTTTATTCATTTAGTTGACAGACAGAGATCACAAGTAGGCAGAGAGGCAGGCAGAGAGAGGAGGAAGCAAGCTCCCTGCCGAGCAGAGAGTCTGATGCAGGGCTCGATCCCAGGACCCTAAGATCATGACCTGAGCTGAAGGCATAGGCTTTAATCCACTGAGCCACCCAGGTGTCCCTTAGTTTAATTTTCTTGGTTCAAGAGGGAATTTAGGGAGTGTGGCAGAGATAGTAGCTGACCACCAAGAATTTGTCTTCCCTTTCATGTAAAGTTGTTTCAGGGAAGGGGCTGTCAAATTGGGAACAATATTTCCCAGCACTTTTTGTCTAGCTGACTAGTTCTGGCCAATGGAATGTGAGAGGAAATGGTGTGTGCCATTTCCAGGCTGAAAGAGTTCAGTGTCAGATGTGCTTCCCATCTTTCTACCTCTGGTAGCCACCTTAGGACAATGCGTGGAAGATGGCCAAGCTAAAGAACTTAATTTCCTGTGTTGCACACTTGGAGGGGAACCCCCAAGTCATATCCACATTAAACTTCAGGTAAGTGAGAAATCAACCTCTTTTATTGTTTTGAGATTTAGAGTCATTTTTTACTCCAGTCAGCCTACTCTAATACAGGGATAAACAACAACTTAGAGATGAAGTAATTAGGGGAAAAGGAAAACAGGGACAGGGAAATAAGATGAACACAGCACAAAGTATATACAGAAAATGCATGTTATAAGGTCTATACAAGCTATTGGAAATGGGCAAAATATTCGGCTTTGAGTTTCCCAGCATCCAAAGCAAAGAAGGGAATGCAACGAGCTACAAGATTCACAATGCCCAGAAGAGAAACACATGTTAACACGCAGGAGAAATATGGATTTTTCTGGTTCCTTAAACCAAGACACATTTCCCCTATGTGGCATGAGAAAGAGGATCAGTGCTATCAGCTGCATTGGGCCATATCCTTAATAGCATCTGTACAGTGGCTCTCACAGAAACGTTCCTGTAGCTGATAGAACGTCCCTCGATGCAAAAAGTGGCAGAATGTGAAAAAGTGGCTCAGAAATAGCACTCTTTTTTTTTTTTAAGATTTTATTTATTTGACAGAGAAAGACACAGTGAGAGAAGGAACACAAGCAGGGGGAGTGGGAGAAGGAGAAGCAGGCTTTCAGCGGAGCAGGAAGCCTAATGTAGGGCTCGATGCCAGGACCCTGGGATCATGACTTGAGCTGAAGGCAGCCACTTAATGGCTGAGCCACCCAGGCGCCCTAGAAATAGCACTTTTAAGAGAGGCCAAGATAGTGTAATGCACAAAGGCATCTCTTCAATAGGCCGCCTTAATCCAATATCCAATGACCCGAAAGGGGTGGCTTCCTTATTCTGACAGGCTCTGAGGTTATCACTTAAGAATCAAAACCGTACTTCTGGATGAGCCATGAGGTGGAAGCCCAGTCACACCACGCTGCAAGAACACAGCCTGATCCCCTGGAGGGATGACCTTGTCCTCCAGCCGGACGTGTCAGGAGGCAACCCAACACCTGACTTGCTGACCATAAAGTGAGGAAGTTCCCTTCCCTGACTTGCTTGTTGAGTGGATGGTCCTGGTATGGATGTTCATTCTGTTTCCACATCTCAAGGGCAGTGATGAGAAGGAAATCAAGGCCGCACCTACTGAGGTCACCCTTGGTTTCCTAAGGTCTACAGGTGTGGATGAGAGACATCTGGCCAGGAAGCCAGCCTGCCAGAATCCCAGGAGTGATGGCACTGCGCCACGCCATCAGGAAAGAGGAAGCTAGCAGTATTCTCAGCACTATTGCGGCCAGCACTCGAATTCTTCAAGTTTGCAGAGCAGTGAACCGTATCAGACATCCGCGCTGTCAAGGGTCTTCACCATGAGGTGGATCACATCCTTCGTGAGCTGGGATGCTTAACACTGCTGGCAGAGAGAATGCATCGCCCTCTGAAAGAAGTGACTGTTCTAAGGGGAAGAGATAAATCATGGCTTGACTTTTCTCCCAGAAAGCGTGTTGTCCATTTGCCTTATGGGAGAGAGAGGTGCCTGCGTGTCCAGGAGCTCAAAGCCATTTCACTCCTGTCCTTCCCTTGCCCCTTTCCTGCCCCGTGCCCGTCACCTCCCTTTAAGACACAGATGGAAATAACACATTAACCATAACCGAGACAGTGTATTTATCAGTGATATTTATTTACAGAGGCTGATGGCAACAGGATGCAATGTCTTTTTCTTCTTTTTGAAGTTCTTCATGGGACTTTTTTTTTTCTTCTCAAAAAACATTTAATGAGCAAGTTCAGGGAACTGGGATAGCAGAGTCAGTTAAAAACATGAGCTTCTGGCTCAACAGATCTAGATTTGGTCTCATCTGCTCTTATTTCTTTTGCAAACCCATAACCTCTCTAAGCTTTGGTTTCCTCACATGGTTTTCTGAGAGTTTTAGGGGAGGTAATGAACCAAATGCCCTGTTGGAGTAACTAACTTGAGTGTTCCTCTGCCTCCTAATACCCTTCTGGCAAGGCTTAGAATTCCAACATATGAATGGAGAGGGACACATAAATATTCAGCCCATATGGGCACCTTGGTACCAGGGTCCTGGTGTTACCATCTGGAAACAGGAAGCTAGTGGTTTAGTCTGGAATAAGCCAGTCCCTGAATAAGTCAGCTTGGGAGTGGGTCAGCATCACAACTGGTCTGCTCTGAGACTGTGAAGAGAAAAGGGCACGGCTAAGTCTGTGATACCATGCAGGATGGACACTTGTATCCTATAGATTCAAAAACAGAGTGAGGGGGCACCTGGGTGGCTCAGTGGGTTAAAGCCTCTGCCTTCGGTTCAGGTCATGATCTCAGGGTCCTGGAATCGAGTCCTGCATCAGGCTCTCTGCTCTGCAAGGAGCCTGCTTCCCCCCTCTCTCTCTCTGCTTGCCTCTCTGCCTACTTGTGATCTCTCTCTGTCAAACAAATAAATAAAAAATCTTAAAAAAAAAAAGAGTGAGTATGTCTTTATTAATTTAGTCAGCTGCCTGGCCTTCACTGTTCATTTCTCAGTCTGCCTTTCCCTCCAGGGCTCATGCTGGTGTTTACTATACACGGTAAACTCAGCAAGAGCTGTCAGCTGTCACATTTCATATGAATATGGGTGTTTAATCAATAAATGTTGACCTTTGGTGGTGGTGATGATAGATTCCTTCTGGCAGGTTATACAGTTCCTGATATAGTAAGCCTTACATTTTTGCAGTTAATTGTATGCTTAAATGTATGTGCTTATACACACATATGTAATATGTACATATACACTGGATGTAGCACGCACACATTTATATATATACACGTGTACACTTATATACATACACACATGCCCATAAGTGCTTTGGAATGTTCCCAATTTTAGAAAAAAGCAAGAGGACTGGTCAGTGGTAGAAAGCAATCTGTGGGTTGTACTGTATATTTATTTGTAACTTCATTCCCTTGAAAGTATCAGATCCCTTGTAATTGACACTGTTTGGAGGGCACAGGGGTGGTGAAGGGCAGCTGGAAGAAGGGCTGAGTGGAGGCCATGGTTCTTTCACACCTGCCTAGATGTTTGGGCAACAGCTGCGAAGCCCACCATGTGGAAAAGCTGCCTCCCTCTCCTATCCCTCATGCTGGAGGAGCGTAACTTTTATTTCAATTCCAGTTAAACAAATATACCAATGCCCCAGGGGAGGCAACAAACACTCACATGTTAAAACTTGCCTGAAGGAACTTTTTACCTCCAGAAAGAGAAGTGTGTAGCCTTTTAGGCGGGGTGGAAGGGGGGCCACGGCAGGGAGCTCGGAGCCGATCTGTTGCTGGAAAGAGGAACAGAGAACCTCAGAGTCAGAACTTATGACGTCATGCTTGTTCTTTGTACCTGATTTCCCTTCCCTGTCTCATCTTTGAAAGAAGCTTTTGACTGATGACACAGCAATGTTCAAGGTGAATCATGGATTATTTGTCTACGTGCGTTACCTGTGCTTTACATTTAAATTTTCAGCCATTTATTCAAGGCCTGGCAATAATTAACTGACAATAAGGAAATGACATGATTTTCTTAGAGGAGCGCACCAGAAAATAATTTCCTGGGGTCAAGGAGAGAACTGTAAACAGCTGAAATCACTTTGGGGCCATTTTGTGTCGCCTGGCACAAAGTCCTTTTAGGTTATAGATGGCCCCGCCCTTCCTGAGGACTGTGGGACTCCCCAGTGCCAGGGACTCGGGGAGCCCCCCCCCCGCTGAGTCTAGTAGACCAGCTCATCCGTGTGTGCAACCGAAATCTTCCTTGGAGCTGGCAATAGTGTAACTGTTCTTCCATCAAACACTTTTTGTACACCCACTTGGTGTCGGGAACTATTAGACTCCGCAAATAAAGACATTAGAAAAATACAAAAAGCACGAGTAATACGGTGTTAGCCCTGGAAACGTGTACCAGACACAGAGGCATTTCCTGTTTCCGTTCTGGTCAAATAGCTACTCCCCTCAAGGCGACAAACGCTGAAGCTTATTCTTACTCTAATTAAAATTGCTTGAAGGCAAAAGAGGAAAGTTTGCGGAAAACAACTGTGAGTGAAAAACCCCCCACAAAAGTCTTTGTCAGCCTCCCAACGGTTGACCAATGCTGCCCTCTGCAGAGCAAACCTAGAATCGCAACTCAGCCGTGTGTGCAAACTTCTCCACTGTCAGGTGTTTTGGAGAGAACCTGAAGGTCCAGGGGCCTTCAGACTTGGCTCATAACCCCTCTAAAACAATTGCGAATGATCATGTGCCCCTGTGCGTGTTTTTTTAAAAACATGAGGATGTGAATTTGTATCATCTTCATAGCTGAGACAGTTGAATATTCCCACAGATGGTCGTGGGCTTTATTTACATTGTTGCAGACTGAGCGGATTGAAATTATGAAAAATGCCTTGTGTAGCACCTCATGGTGAATAGAGCCCTCGTTGCCAAACCAATCAATCAAATTCGAATTGCTTTTCGACAGGAAAAAAGTTTGATCGTTCTCCTTCAATGTAACTGTGTTTTCGTGTCCAAGATTGCAGTCCTGTGCCCTGACCAGGAGGCAGGTTGGTAGGGGTGGGGGTGGGGGCCCGGCAGCAGGGAGACCTGCCTCTGGCTTCCTTGTCTATAGCCATACTGGGCTCTTTGGCCAGCAATCCCCAAGATGGGAAACCTCTTGACTTGGCAAAATGAGCAGGCTGCTGCTGAAAAGTGACATTACCTTTTGCTAAGTAGCTCCTGGGGACCAAAACTTACCTTTCAGACCTCAAGAGAGACAGAGAAGGAAGAATTATTTTCCAGGAGGCCTCCTCTTTAAAAAAAAAAAAATTAATTAATTTAATAGAGAGCGTAAGAGAGCAAAGAGGGAGCGCAGCAGAGGGGGAGGGAGAAGCAACTTCCCTGCTGAGCAGAGAGCCCGATGAGGGGCTCCATCCCACGACCGACCCTGGGATCCTGACAGCAGCCCAAGTCAGACACTTAACCAACCGAGCCACCCAGGCGCCCCCAGGAGGCCAAATCTTTAAAAAAAAAAAAAAATCAACAGAGGCCCATCAGGGTCCTGCACTCTAGGTAACTCTGAAGGAAAGTCGTTGTCTGTCAAAGCCCTGAGCAAGAGCAGAGGGATAAGCAGAACCATTTGATCCTGGCTGTGGCCACAGTGGAGCTCTCAGCCATCTGTGCCCTTCAGGACTTTATCCCTTAGGATACTCTACGGAAATCACTTTCTACATCTTGGACATCTTGGACATCTTGGACCTAAAACCGGTTGCCTGACAAAGTACCTTTGATGGCTCTATCCATGGGCTGACTGCTCACTCTTGTCTACACCCACCTTCTACAATCCCCTTCTCCCACCTAACAAAAGAAAGACATGCACCTTTTACTATCTTGCATTTGACTACATATGCTGTGCTGGTTTAAGAACCTACACCAGAGGAGTGCCTGGGTGGCTCAGTGGGTTAAGCCTCTGCCTTTGGCTCAGGTCATGATCTCAGGGTCGTGGGATCGAGTCCCGCATGGGGCTCTCTGCTCAGCAGGGGGCCTGCTTCTGCCTCTCCCTCTGCCTACTTGTGACCTCTCTCTCTCTCTCTGTCAAATAAATAAATAAAATCTTTTTAAAAATTAAAAAAAAAAAAAAAAGAACCCGCACCAGACAACAGCACCATGAGGACATTCGGATTTAAGAGGAGGAGCTGGAAGACACCACAGCAAGGGGAGCCATCTTATTTCTTTCTTAAGGGAAATCCTAATGGGCTTGGGGTGGAGAATGTGAAGATGATCTCCAGTCTGCCTTGTAGCTCCTTGAGTGCCAGGCTAAGACATTGTAGTCTTTTTTTTTTTTTTTTTAGATTTTATTTATTTATTTGACAGAGATCACAAGTAGGCAGACAGGGAAGCAGAGAGAGAGGAGGAAGCAGGCTCCCCGCTAAGCAGAGAGCCCGATGCGGGGCTCGATCCCAGGACCCTGGGATCATGACCTGAGCCAAAGGCAGAGGCTTTAACCCACTGAGACACCCAGGTGCCCCTAAGACATTCTAGTCTTGCACTGCCTGACTCCAGTCTGCTTTCCCAGGCTCAGCACCTGTTGTACCCTGCATCCTACTGATGGGAATAGAACTGGCTTCCCCACACACCCTGTGCTCTTCCCATGTCTGACTTACTC
Source organism: Mellivora capensis (assembly GCA_004024625.1). Taxonomy (NCBI): domain Eukaryota; kingdom Metazoa; phylum Chordata; class Mammalia; order Carnivora; family Mustelidae; genus Mellivora; species Mellivora capensis. The sequence continues at coordinate 110,187 of PISX010003832.1, forward strand.
TGACCTTCATCTTGGTCTATCAAAGTCTCTTTCAAGGCTAGCGTACTATTTCCTGATTATTCCCTAGTACAAGCCTCTCTCCTTTCTCTTAATCCTATAACATTCTCTACTATCTTAGGGCATGTATTATATTTTGCTTAGTGCTATAATTATTTAACTTCATGTCTCATGGCTTTTGAGGAAAAAAAGGCAAATTCATCTTTATATTTCCCGGTTTTCTAGTTCAAGATCTGGTATACAGCAGGTACTTAGAAAGTTTTTCAGGTCCCAGGTCCACCCCAGGTTGTGTGAGTTTATAAAATATACCTTCTAAGTATGTACAGATTCATGTTCTCTGATCAAAGAATGCATTTCTTCTCATCACACATCTAAAGAATGACAGGATTTGTCTTGAAACTTAGTAGCTTCTAGAGTTCCACCAAAAACCATCTGTGAGGGTAAGGAAATGATGCATGTGATTGGGGATTTTTGTCTTGTATGATGATACACTTTGGGTGGCATTTCTAAAACACTGCATGGTGCTTCTAGGTCAGTAGACCTGTACTCAGTGATGACATACTGTGCATAAAGGAAAAACAGCAAACTCAGTCTGGGCTCGTGCATTTTTCTCCCTTTCTTACAGGAGATATTCTGCTGATGACCCAGATTCATTTGTTGATAGAAATAGTCTTTAAAACATACCAAGTATCAAATATGTTTGTGAATGCATGGAAACATAGTAAGATCAACAGACATCAAATGTCATGGTAATTCCCAAGCATGTTGAAACTCCCAATTAAATGTGTGGCTGAGAATGAAATGATGGTCCTACCATCACTTAATGGAGACAGGATAAATGAAAAATAGAGCAAGGGATGAAAAAGCTCCACCTAAATCATACCAAAATTGGCAAGGACCAAGGTTGTTTAGATATTCATAAATCTGCAAATAAATGGAGTGGCTGGAATGGTTCTGCAGGATAGGAGTTCCCCAAAACAGATCAGTTCAGACAAACCAAAGAATTCCGAAAATGAGGGCTATGCAAATTGTCTTACATACAATGCATAAAGAATTATGCTTCTGGAAAAATATGGTTTTTATTTTACCTTGTAAATTAGCTATCAAGTGGGAGAACAAATTCTTGAATGGAAATGTGTGCCAAGGTTTACGGCACAGCACGACGGTTTCCTGCCTGGGAGATTCTTGTTAGATCTGCTGGTAACCAGCTGAGTGACTTTGCCCAATGATCTGTCCATTTTTATACTTTTAAAAAACTGAACATTGGCCAATGAGTGCAGATAGGAACTCCTTGGTCCGCTATTTAGTCTTACTGGAGAGTCACCGGTTGTTTTTTTTTTAAGATTTTATTTGTTTATTTGAGAGAGAGAGAGAGAGCTTGAGCAAGGAGGCAGGGGCAGAGGGAGAGGGAGAAGCAGACTCCCTGCTGAGCAGGGAACCCAACATGGAGCTCAGTCCTGGGACTCCAGGATCATGACCTGAGCCGAAGGCAGACGCTTAACTGACTGAGCCACCCAGGCACCCCAAAAAGCAACCCATTCTTTAGATGCTAAAGTTTAGAGTCTCTTACCCAACCTGCTCTTCCTCATTGAGCACCTACTACAAGCTCTGCCTGAATATTTGGCAGCCTGGGCGTTCCCATGGAAACCAGTTCTACTCCGGGAGAATTTTCTAGTCTGGCTGTAAATTGGGGTTAGCGAGGGCAGCTTCCATCCTGCTAAGAAAGAAAGCCAGCCTTTCATAGGAATAAGAAGTTGGTGCGTTACCACATGTTTTTCCAACATCCTCTATAAAAACCCTTTGTAGTGCTCATTGGATGACCTCTCACTAACCTTTCTCTTATATTCTAAATGCCATTCTCATGCCAAGCTTGATGAGGGTTTTTATTCTTTCTGCAATAGGGTTGTCAGACTTAGCAAATAAGGATATAGGGCATCCGGTTAAATTTGAAGTTCAGATAAAAAAACAAAGAATTTTTTAATATATAACACATGGGACATAGTTACACTAAAAACTATTCTTTATCAATCTGAGATAGAGTATAATGGGATATCTTGTTGGCAACTCTATAGAGGGATTCAAATGTCCTAGTTTTCACACCCATTGTTTCTGCTGTTTATCCCTCATATCAGAAAACAATGAGGCACAACCAGGAACTACTTTAGTTACCTGAAAAGAACATGCAGTCTCCCCCCTGAAAAAAATTATGAATAACACAAAATAGATACACTTTTTATTAATGAGTGTCCTGAGGATTGTCTAGTCTTTTCCCTGATGTGATAAATATTTCCTTTCAGTCTTTACCTCTTCGTTTTCATCTCTGCCACCACTTGTCTCACTTTCTTCAGTAAAAAAGGGAAAAATCCTTTATTTCACTTCTGCAATGCGAAGGACAGTGCTTCTCAAATCCTTTAGCTATATGGTTTTCGTACTCCCATGAGTTCCGAATCCAGTCATGGAACAGCCACCCTATGTCTATTTTGGTTTCCGTTGCTGAGTAGTGCGTGTATGAAGTAAAGATGACCTTCCCATTTCAGTTTAAACATTTGGAAAAGACAATGTTTTTTTTCCTTTCCTTTTCCTTTTTGTTTTTGTATTTAAATTAGCATAGTAATGGGGGGCGGTCTACCCATGTCTTCAGGGCTCTCTCTTGCCTACTTTTCTTTGAACTATTGACAGCACTCAACATTTCCTTCGGAGGGTCCTCAGGGAGCTGGCGGCCTCCTGCCTAGGACATAGCCTGAAGGCAAGTCTCTTTGCAGTTGTGTTTGGAGACACAGCACTTAAACTTCCATCATTACTAAGAAAATTTAAAAAAACAAACAAACAAAAACCCAAACCAAAAAATACTAACTTCCATCATCGCATAAAGTTAGGGGGTCTAGGGATGAGGGGCTAAGTGGGGGGAAAAACTGCACTTGATTTTATTTATTTATTTGACAGAGACACAGCAAGAGAGGGGACACATGCAGGGAAAGTGGGAGAGGGAGAAGCAGACTCTCCACTGAGCAGGGAGCTCGATGCGGGGCTGGATCCAAGGACCCTGAGCTGAAGGCAGACACTCAACTGACTGAGCCACCCAAGCGTCCCTACCCTGCACTTTTTTTACTCATCTCATTTAATCTTCCTGAGGTGACCACAGCAGGTAAGCATTATAATTTCCTCCATTTTTCACATGAAGAATCTGAGGCACAGAAAGCCGAGTCGGGAATTCAGATCTTTTGATTCTGGCTTCTCTGCTCTCATCCCCCCACCCCCTCCTGGAGGTTTCCCATAGCTCTACTTTAACTTCCTTTTGCAGCAGCTGAAAATAATAATGTATTTTCTATAATCCTTTGTGTGTGTGTGGCGGGGGGTGAGTGTGTGTTAAACACATACACGCTCTTTGTTTAACAAATATTGCAAATCTCTAGAAGGATACAAAGTAGAGGCCACTGCCTCTCCTACTCCTTTTCTATTTCCCCAAGGTAACGATTTCCCTAAGGTAACCAGTTGTGAGCAGTTTGGGGCCGGGTCCCAGTATTTATTGTGAACATGAACTTCTTGGTGCTTTCTGTCTCTTCATCCATTTCTGCCACAAACCTGCCTTTCCTTTGCTGGGTGATTTCTTCACAGCTTTCCAGTGTGTTATAGAAGCCCAAAGGGTGTGGGGGCTGGTGTCTCACCAGCTTGGGTATTCAATCCATCCTTGCATGGTCCCTCATTTACTTCAGGAAAAGTCTCTCTTTTACTGAGGACTTTTTTTCATTTTTAGTCTGGGAGTGTTTTTTGGCTGGGGAGGGAGTGGGTGTGGTGGTGGATGGAAGGGTAGGAGGGATTGGAAGGAAAAATCACCGCGTTGGAACAAATGAGTGGGTCTTTCTACAGAGAAGAATTTCCTCAGGTGAGAGGTCGTGAGGTTTAAGAGGCCTGTTGCAAGGTTTTACTGCCGCCCAAATAATTTATGTCAAACGAAGTGCACCATGATTTAGCTTTCTGGCTTTCACAGGAGGATTTGTCAGGGTAGCTTAATGTGTTGATTAATTACCTTCAAGCTGGGATTCTATATAAACACAAATTGTCACCTCCCCCACTCCCGAGTCCCTCTTAGACATAGAAATGGGTAATGGTTGAGCAAAATGAGGTAAGTTGGAATTACTGGCCAACTGTGACTTCATCTGAGTTTCACATCTCAGGGAGTAACCATCCATCCAAGGTGCAGGCCCAGCCTTCACCCTGGGGCCGACTCACAAGACCAATGGAATAGGAACTCAGGTCCCCAATAAGGCAAATGTGTCACCAAAATTCTGATCTTTGTAGATACAAAGGAACGTGTACTTACAGAGTTCTACAGTGGTTCAGACTCTGACTTCTCACTCGATGGCCATCAACACTAATTTTCCTAGCAAAGCAGCGAGAGATAGAGAAGGGAGGACTCAGAGGGTGGCCCGAGCAGGTACAGACTGCCGCCCTCCGGAAGCGGGGGATAGGCTTGGTGGTCACAGGCCCTTGCCATTGATGGCGGGGTGAACTTGGACATGAAACCTAACCTCTGGGGCCACTGGAAGTTAGTGGACTGGAAGCTCACCTCCCTGGATGTGTCTGCAAACTCCTTAGTGCAGTGCACAGACTAACTGCCTGTCAAAGCCCAGCTAGTGTGTGGCCATTACTTTGTCCCATCTGGGTTTTACCATTTCTTTGCTTTTGACACTTTTCTCTCAGAACCTGCAGAGGGTGGCAGAACGCTTTGGTAGGCTCTCCTCTCTTGTTGCCTCAGGTTCTTGAGGGCCCGGCTCTCTCCAGGTTAGGCGCAGCAGGCCCAGGGCCCAAAGCCTGTGAGACTTTTAGGGGCCCATGATAATATTTTAATTTCTCTTCAGATCAGAAGAAAAAAACCGCACGTGTTAATGAACACATGACCATGAATCCAGCCCGCATCATATTGATCTTCATACTGGTGCAGCCACAAGATAAAATGTTTAATCTTTTTTTTTTAAGGAGGAAGAGACTTCAAAGGCAAAAGAGCCCTCAAATCACGATGCAAACCTGAAGATTCTGGAACTCACTTCAGGCTGTCAGCCGGCAGCTGGAGCTGCCTTTTGGCAAAGGCCTGAAGGGCCGAGGGGATTTAGGAGATGCCCTTTATCAGCCACTGAACAGCACACAAACCTTTTTCTGGAGAAAAACTTCAGTGCCTGCATAAGCAGAGCAAACAGCCTCTGTTTGCCCAGGCGACTTACCAGGTAGGAGTCTGAAGGAGGCCTGAGGGGAGGATGAACAGCACTGAATTCAGTGTTTGGAATGAAGGGGGCCACATGAGGGCACTTTTCAAATAGCTAAAGCTTACATCTTAGATCCCATATAAGTGCTTATTGATGCCAGTGTGTGTGTGTGTGTGTGTGTGTACTTATTTATTTATGATTTTATTTATTTATTTGAGAGAGAGAGACAGAGAGAAGGAGAGAGAGCACAAGCAGAGGGAGAAGCAGGATTCCCGCTGAGCAGGGAACCCATCCCTGGACCCTGGTATCATGACCTGAACCAAAGGCAGACGTTTAACCTACTGAGCCAACCCAGGCGTCCAAATGCGAGGATTTTTAGAGGAAATCTCTGTATAATGTACCACGTTCCCTAGCCTTTTCTTTCCATTTTGAACTTTTATCAGTGGAATGTACACACACACACACACACACACACACAGCCTAATGGTCTTAAAGATTAAAACAAATAGGGACACCTGGGTGGCTCAGTTGGTTGGGCGACTGCCTTTGCCTCAGGTCATGATCCTGGAGTCCCGGGATCGAGTCCTGCATTGGGCTCCCTGCTCGGTGGGGAGTCTGCTTCTCCCTCTGACCCTCCCCCTTCTCATGCTGTCTTTCTCTCATTCTCTCTCTCTCAAATAAATAAAAATCTTTTTAAAAAAAAGATTAAAATAAATATCAACAGTGTCTTATTTCATCTTTCTATCTCTCTACCCCCTATTCCTATTCCTCAAAGGCGATCACCTTCAACCCTCCTAAACCGCTTCTATTTTTCTTAATTAACTCCATATTTCTAAGGAATATAAACATACTGCTGCTTCCTGACTCATCAGCTTCAGACAGTAGCTGTTGTTCTGTTCTGAGAGATGAAGATTTAGCTGCTGTACATACCCCACCTCATTTCTCCTCAATCCCAGCTACCAGTAATTTGATATTGTAATTTTTTATTCAATCTGCATTTAGAAAACTCATTATTAGCACTATTATTAGCACTATGGAAATGCCACCACTGAGCCAACAATTATATCCCCTTTCTTATATCATATTTAGATGGTCTAGAAGTTAATATTTGCCTCACTTTGATTATTGGTTTAGTGATCATTTTGTACCACTCTTTAATTCTTCCTGAAGAGTCTAAGGAACGTGTAACCCATGATCAAAAGCATCACGTAAGTTATCTGTTGCTCTCATCCCTCTGGAGCCCCACTAGAGCATTGAGAGGGCTTACTGCCACCCTGCTGACCTCCTGGCACTCCTTCCGATGCTTCTCCTACATGGGATCACAAGGTTCCAGATCACCCCTTTTTTTCCATTCTCACTCTTTCCCCGTCTTCTAATATTGACTCTTTTGAAGGTAGCTCCTTTTGGAAGCATACCAGAGACATATAAATTTTTTCGAGTCATTGTGCTTCTGAAAATGTCCTAATTCTGCATATCTTCCTGACAGATTGGCTTCCTAGAATTTTATTTTTTAAATTTTTAAAAAAGATTTTATTTATTTATTTGTCAGAGAGAGTGAGCACAGGCAGACAGAGTGTCAGGCAGAGGCAGAGGGAGAAGCAGGTTCCCTGCCGAGCAAGGAGCCCGATGTGGGACTCGATCCCAGGACGCTGGGATCATGACCTGAGCTGAAGGCAGCCGCTTAACCAACTGAGCCACCCAGGCATCCTGGTTTCCTAGAATTTTAAACCATTGCTCTTCCACTGTTGTTGAGAAGTCCAAAGTCCTTCTGGTATTTAGTCCTTTATATTTGATTGTATTTCCTTTCTGGAAGCTTTTTTTTTTCCTGGCAAAAGTGTTTTCCAGGTTTTATTTTTATTTATTTACTTAAAAAAATTAACATATAATGCATTATTTGCTTCAGGGATACAGGTCTGTGAATCATCAGTCTTACACAATTCACAACACTCACCATAGCACATACCCTCCTCAATGTCCATAACCCAGCCACCCTATCTCTCTCTCCCACCCCCCCATGCAACCCTCAGTTTGTTTCCTCAGATTAAGAGTCTCTTATGGTTTGTCTCCCTCCCGGATCCCATCTTGTTTCATTTTTTTCCCTCCCTACCCCTGACGACCCACCGCCCTTCCTCTCAAATACCTCATATCAGAGAGAGCATATGATCATTGTCTTTCTGTGATTGACTTATTTCGCTTAGCATAATACCCTCTAGTTCCATCCATGTGGTTGCTAATGGCAAGATTTTGGTTTTTGACAGCTGCATAGTATTCCATTGTATATATACACCACATCTTCTTTATCCACTCATCTGTTGATGGGCATCTAGGCTCTTTCCATAGTTTGGCTATTGTGGACATTGCTGCTATAAACATTTGGGTGCACATGCCCCTTTGGATCACTACATTTGTATCTTTAGGGTAAATACCCAGTAGTGCGATTGCTGGGTTGTAGGGTAGCTCTATTTTTAACTTTTTGAGGAAACACCATGCTGTTTTCCAGAGTGGTTGTACCAGCTTGCATTCCCACCAACAGTGTAGGAGGCTTCCCCTCTCTCCGTATCCTTGCCAGCATCTGTCATTTCCTGACTTGTTAATTTTAGCCATTCTGACTGGTGTGAGGTGGTATCTCATTGTGGTTTTGATTTGTATTTCCTTGATGCCGAGTGGTATGGAGCACTTTTTCATGTGTCTGTTGGCCATCTGGATGTCTTCTTTTCAGAAATGTCTGTTCATGTCCTCTGCCCATTTCTTGATTGGATTATTTGTTCTTTGGGTATTGAGTTTGATAAGTTCTTTATATAGATTTTGGATACTAGTCCTTTATCTGATATGTTGTTTGCAAGTATCTCCTCCCATTCTGTCAGTTGTCTTTTGGTTTTGTTGACTATTTCTTTTGCTGTGCAAAAGCTTTTGATCTTGATGAAGTCCCAATAGTTCATTTTTGCTTTTGCTTCCCTTGCCTTTGGCGATGTTTCTAGGAAGAAGTTGTTGCGGCTGAGGTCGAAGAGGTTGTTGCCTGTGTTCTCCTCAAGGATATTGATGGATTCCTATCTCACACTGAGGTTTTTCATCCATTTTGAGTCTATTTTTGTGTGTGGTGTAAGAAAACGGTTCATTTTCATTCTTCTACATGTGGCTGTCCAGTTTTCTGAACACCATTTGTTGAAGAGACTGTCTTTTTTCCACTGGTCATTCTTTCCTGCTTTGTTGAAGATTAGTTGACCTTAGAGTTGAAGGTCCATTTCTGGGCTCTCTATTCTGGTCCATTGATCAATGTGTCTGTTTTTGTGCCAGTACCATACTGTCTTGATGATGACAGCTGTGTAATAGAGCTTGAAGTCCAGGATTGTGATGCCACTAACTTTGGTTTTCTTTTTCAACATTCCTCTGGCTATTTGGGGTCTTTTCTGGTTCCATATAAATTTTAAGATTATTTGCTCATTTCTTTGAAAAGAATGGATGGTGTTTTGATAGGGATTGCATTAAATGTAGATTGCTTTAGGTAGCATAGACATTTTCATAATATTTGTTCTTCCAATCCATGAGCATGGAATGCTTTTCCATTTCTTTGTGTCTTCCTCCATTTCTTTCATAAGTACTTTATGGTTTTTTGAGTACAGATTCTTTGCTTCTTTGGTTAGGTTTATTCTTAGGTATCTTATGGTTTGGGGTAAAATTGTAAATGGGATCATCTCCTTAATTTCTCTTTCTTCTGTCTTGCTATTGGTGTATAGAAATGCAACTGGTTTCTGTGCATTGATTTTATATCCTGACACTTAACTGAATTCCTGTATGAGTTCTAGCAGTTTTGGAGTGGAGTCTTTTGGGTTTTCCACATAAAGTATCATATCATCTGCAAAGAGTGAGAGTTTGACTTCTTCTTTGCTGATTCAGATGCCTTTTATTTCTTTTTGTTTTCTGATTGCTGAGGCTAGGATTTCTAGTACTATGTTGAATAGCAGTGGTGATAATGGACAACGCTGCCATGTTCCTGACCTTAGGGGAAAAGCTTTCAGTTTTTCCCCATTGAGAATGATATTTGCTGTGGTTTTTCATAGGTGGCTTTGATGATATTGAGGTATGTACCTTCTATCCCTACACTGTGAAGAGTTTTGATCAAGAAAGGATGCTGTACTTTGTCAAATGCTTTTTTAGCATCTATTGAGTATCATATGGTTCTTGTTCTTTCTTTTATTAATGTATTGTATCACACTGATTGATTTGCGGATGTTGAACCAAACTTGCAGTCCAGGAATAAATCCTACTTAGTCATGGTGGATAATCCTTTTAATGTACTGTTGGATCCTATTGGCTAGCATTTTGGTGAGAATTTTTGCATCTGTGTTCACCAAGGATATTGGTCTGCAATTCTCCTTTTTGATGGGGTCTTTGTCTGGTTTTGGGATCAAGATAATTCTGGCCTCATAAAATGAGTTTGGAAGTTTTGTTTGTTGATCTTTTGCTTAGATGATCTGTCCATTTCAGTGAGGGGTGTGTTAAAGTCCCCTACTATTATTGTATTATTGTTGATGTGTGTGTTTTTTTTTTATAAACATATAAAGTATTTTTATCCCCAGGGGTACATGTCTGTGAATCGCCAGGTTTACACACTTCACAGCACTAACCATAGCACATACCCTCCCTGATGTCCATTAACCCACACCCCTTCCCCAACCCCCTCCCCCCAGCAACCCTCAGTTTGTTTTGTGAGATTAAGAGTCACTTAGGTTTGTCTCCCTCCCAATCCCATCTTGTTTCTTTTCTTCTTTTCCTACCCCCCTAGCCCCCCATGTTGCATCTCCACTTCCTCATATCAGGGAGATCATATGATAGTTGTCTTTCACTGATTGACTTATTTCACTAAGCATGATACCCTCTAGTTCCATCCACGTCGTTGCAAATGGCAAGATTTCATTTCTTTTGATGGCGGCATAGTATTCCATTGTGTATATATACCACCTCTTCTTTATCCATTCATCCGTTGATGGACATCTAGGTCCTTTCCATAGCTTGGCTATTGTAGACATTGCTGCTATAAACATTTGGGTGCATGTGCCCCTTTGGATCACTACGTTTGTATCTTTAGGGTAAATACCCAGTAGTGCAATTGCTGGGTCATAGGGTAGTTCTATTTTCAACTTTTTGAGGAACCTCCATGCTGTTTTCCAGAGCGGTTGCACCAGCTTGCATTCCCACCAACAGTGTAGGAGGGTTCCCCTTTCTCCGCTGTTGATGTGTTTCTTTGATTTTGTTTTTAATTGGTTTATATAATTGGCTGTACCCGTGTTAGGGGCATAGATATTTAAAATTGTTAGATCTTTTTGTTGGACAGAACCTTTAATTATGATATAGTGTCCTTCCTCATCTCTTATTAGAGTCTTTGGCTTAAAACTTAATATATCTGATATAGGGATAGCCACCCCAGCTTTCTTTTGATGTCCACTAGCATGGTATATGGTTTTCCACCCCCACCCCCACCCCCACTTTAAATCTGGAGGTGTGTTTGGGTCTAAAATGAGTTTCTTGCAGATAGAGTATTGATGGGTCTTTTTTTTTTTTAAGCCATTCTGATACCCTGTGTCTTTTGATTGGGACATTTAGCCCATTTACATTAAGGTAACTATTGAAACATATGAATTTAGTGCCTTTTTATTGCCTATAACATGACTGTTGTTGTATATTGTCTCTCTTCCTTTCTGGTCTGTTACTTTTAGGCTCTCTCTTTGCTTAGAGGAACCCCTTTCAATATTTCCTATAGGGCTGGTTTGATGTTTGTGAATTCTTTTAGTTTTTGTTTTTCCTGGAAACTTTTTTATCCTTCCTTCTATTTTCAATGACAGCCTAGTTGGATATAGTATTCTTCATTGTATATTTTTCTCATTTAGTGGTCTGAATATATCATGCCAGTCCTTTCTGGCCTGCCAGAACTCTGTGGCCTGTTGCCAATCTAATATTTCTACCATTGTAGGTTACAGACCTCTTGTCTTGAGCTGCTTTCAGGATCTTTTCTTTGTCACTGGGACTTGTAAGTTTTACTATTGGTTGACAAAGTGTGGACCTATTTTTATTGATTTTGAAGGGGGTTCTTTGTGCCCTCCTGGATTTCGTTGCTTGTTCTCTTTGTCAAATTAGAGAAATTCTCTGCTATAATTTGCTCCAATATACCTTCTGCCCCCCTCTCTCTTTCTTCTGGGATCCCAATTATTCTAATACTGTTTCATCTTATGATATCACTTATCTCTCGAATTCCCCCCCTGTGGTCCAGTAGTTGTTTGTCTCTTTTTCTCAGCTTCTTTATTCTCCATCATTTGGTCTTCTATATCACTAATTCTCTCTTCTGCCTCATTTATCCTAGCAGTAAGAGCCTCCACTTTTTATTGCACGTCATTAACAGCTTTTTAAATTTCAACTTGGTTAGATATTAGTTATTTTATTTTTCCAGAAAGGGATTTTTATTTCTCCAGAAAGGGGTTCTCTAGTATCTTCCATACTTTTTTGAGCCCAGCTAGCACCTTGATAATCGTCATTCTGAACTCTATTTCTAACATCTTACTAATGTCCATTTTGATTAGGTCCCTAGCCGTTGGTACTGTCTCTTGTTTTTTTTTGAGGTGTATTTTTCTGCCTTGTCATTTTATCCCAATAAGACTAGATGAATGAGAGAACAAAATACTAAAAGGGTAGCAATGACCCCAGAAAAATATACACTAACCAAATTGGAAGAGATCCAAAACCAGGGGAAGAAGAAAGGAGGAAAAAATACAAATATATATTGGACACGTGGGAGGCTCAGTTGGTTAAGCTGCTGCCCTTGCCTCGGATCATGATCCCAGTGTCCTGGGATTGAGTCCCACATCGGGCTCCTTGCTCAGCAGGGAGCCTGCTTCTCTCTCTGCCTCTGCCTGCCATTCTGCCTGCTTGTGCTTTCTCTCTCTCTCTCTCTTACAAATAAATAAATAGATTAAAAAAATATATATATATATATTAGACTAGTGATTAGGACAGGGCCACACATTTGATTTTTGGGTGTATTTTGTTCTGTTAGAAGAAACTGCTTCCCAAAACTTTAAAGAAGGAAAAACTTATATATATATATATATATATATATATATACACAAAAATAAAGGTAAACACAATGAAGGGATGGAATATGACTGTAAAGATGAAAATTAAAAAAGATTCTAAAAAAGTAACTGATAAGATAAGAAGTTGGTTGAAATAAGAAAAAAGAAAATAAAAAAGAGGAAAGAATGTGATCAGGCTGAAGACTAGAACAAAGCCATATACCAGATTAGAGTGTATTTTGATCTGTTAGAAGAAACTATCCCAAAATTTTAAAGAAATAAAAACCTGTATGTATAAAAAAAATAAGGTTAAATGCAAAGAAAGGGCAGAAAATGACCATAACAATACAAATTTAAAACGTTTTTTAAAAGGTATTGATAAGATAAAATAGTTTAAAAAATTAAAGTAAGAAAGATGAAAAATTTTAAAAATAGAATAAAAAACATAAAATTTAAAAAATTTAACTTTGAAGGACTAAAGAATCATGGGGAAAAGCCATGGATTCTATGTGCTGTATTCCCATAGCTCTGAGGTTTTGCAGTTCTCATTGGTTGGTGAACTTGGTCTTGGCTGGTTGTTCTTGCTGATCTTCTGGGAGAAGGATGTGTTGCAGTGATTCTCAAATGTCTTTGCCCAAGGCAGAATTGCACCACCCTTGTCAGGAGTCAGGCTAAGTAATCTGCTTGGGTTTGCTCTCGGGAGCTTTTGTTCCCTAAATGCTTTCTGTAGAGCTTTGGAGGACGAGAATGAAGATGGCAGCCTCCCAATCTTTGGCCCAGTGGAGCCACAGCTCTGGGACCCACTCTTCAGTGCATCCTCAGAGAAAAGCAGTCAATCCCTCCTGTCTCCCTGGTCTCCAGCTGCACTCCGTGCTCACCTGGCCTGTGACTGAGCATTTCTATCTCTGGCGCACAGCCCCATTGGAGGTTTGGAGTCTCCAAACCCAGCCGATTCCTGCAGTGTACTCATGAGCTGCTCCCCTGGGGAGGAAGGTGAGTCTCCCCAGATCTGCCACTTGTTGGGTTCCTGATTGAAGAGCAGTGGCCTTACTGTGCCTTGGATCATGATTTAAGGTAACCCCGAGCTGAAAGCCCAAGCCTCGGCTCCATCTCTGTAGCCGGCTTCTCCGCTCTTATACCTGGGAGCTCTGCCACACTCAGACACCTTTGGTCTTTTTGTGACCCTGAGGGTCCTGAGACCACACTGTGCTCGTGAGGGCTCCATCCGCCACTTAGCCTCTGGAGTGATGCCTATCAGTAGAGTAGATTTCTAAAAGTTCCGATTTTGTGCTCTGTTGTTCTACTGCTTGCTGGGAGCTGGCCCCTCCCTCCGCGGTCTCTTTTCCCATGTGTTGCCTTGGATTCACTTCTCTGCACATCCTACCTTCAAGAAAGTCATCACTTTTCTGTTCCTAGAATTGCTGTTCTTCTTCTCTTCCATCTCCTGTTGAGTTTGTAGGTGTTCAGAATGGTTTGAGAACTATCTAGCTGAACTCCTGCTACTTGATGATATTCAGGTCTCCTACTCCTCCACCATCTTGCTCCTCCCTCCCTTTCTGGAAGCTTTTAAGGTATTTTCTCTATCCCAGAAATTCTGAAACTTCATGACCCCTCATGGGTCTTTTTCACTCATTGTGTTGGCCCTTTGGTGGGCTCCTTTCAACATAGAGACTTCTTTCCTTCAACTCTGTTAGATGTTCTCGTACTTGTCTTTAACATGTTCTTCCTTCTCTTTCTTCAATTCTTCCTTTCTCGATCTCCTATTAGCTAGATATTTTTCCACCTGGTAGCAATCCTCTTATCCTTTTCCCCTCTCTGTCTTATTGTGCTTCTTTCTGGGTCATATTACCTTTACCTTCCAATGTTCTGTAACAGAAAAGTCTCTGAATCTCAAAAATATTCTATCATCTTCTAAAACGATGTTGACATTTCTTGGCCATCATTGTTTCCTCTTGTGTTCTCTTTACCTTTGCAGATTTATACCTTTTAATCCTTGATCATCACGTTGGTGTTGGTTTGCAGAAGGAGAATTTGGGGAAGTGGCACTGGTAGGGATAGGACAGAGTGGGTATTTCAGTACTGGGGCTTTCTGGTGTTTTTGTTCTTATTTCATTGCTGATCTGCTTACCACATAGGACCTGGACACAACATTGGGTTCAGTCTCTATCCTCCCCTTCAAAGTGTCTCTTAATGACATCCTTAGTGTATAGAGGCAGAAGGTATAATGGAAGACATCTGGATTGGACTCCTATGAAGTCAGCTCAAACCCCAGCTCTGTGCTTTATTAGCAGTGTCAACTTACTCAAGGCATCAAACCACAGTGCTACCATGTCCTTCTCTGTGAAACGACTCTATCATATCTGCTGTACCTATAAGGTGGTTATTAAGAGCATCACATCAAGAGATAGCATGTGTAAGAGTATTGGCAAACTATAAGGTATTACAAACACATTAATTAGAATTGGCAATGAATGGTACCAACAGTTAGTTCTTCAGGAGGATCCCGTCTGAAGGCAGAAGGTTTTCTACTTCCCGGCTGCCTGCCCATTCTGAGTCTTTCCAAATGCTTGTTTCAGATTTGGTTAGACTCTTAGGAGCCTTGATCTTGGAAAGTCAACTCCCCTTTGTGGAGAAAACAAAGATGAATCAACATGTGCTGAACAGGATCTCCCCCCATCACCCCCAAAATACAAATGGGCAGCTAGGGAGACTTCAGCTCACCCACTTTCCAAGCAAGGTGACCAGGTATAGTCATTAGAAGGAGTGATTAGAAGGTGGGTGTAACCAATAAAATTGCAACTGCCTTGTGCCTTGTCTGGAGAAAAAGCTTGGCTACCCAAGGGAATCTGCAGAGTAAAAGGGAAGTCAGGGAGCAAAATGTTATCTGTGTCTTCAACACCATCCAGTGAAGAAGGCAGTGGGTACATGCCCATTACATTTGCTTGGCAGCTGCATTTTCTTAGCATAGATGGCTGTTATCAGTCTACATAAGCTTATCAACACTATTAACATAATAAAACACATTTTTTGGTCCTAACTTTATGTTGATTAACTCTTCAATCATCCAACAAATATTTATTGAGTGCTTGGGATACAGCAGTGAACAAAAAAGACCAATATGCCTGCCTTCCTGGAGTTTATCCTCTATAAAGATATAACTTTTTGAGTGACCATTCACTCTGCTAGGGGTTAGAGACTGGCCCTCTAGGGACTCACTGTTAATAGATATGGCTTCCATAGGGCAAGAATGGTTGATTCACTAATTCAAATACCCAGTCCCTTTGGTACACTAAAAATTAATTGCATTCTGGTCCCGAAATTTTGGTTAGCTTGACGTAGTCCTTGACATTTAACTATGTATGAGTGCACAAGGTTGGATTTCCTGACTCATACAATTAATGACTGGACCCTGGAAAGTGCTGACCCGGTAAAGTTACTTTTCTATAGACACACTGGGTCTAAATCTCCTTTTATCATTTCCCTGTCACATCCCTTTCCCCAACCTCAACAGAGATATTTATGTGTCATGCGTAATCATACTCTCTCTTGCAGAGCACATGTAGGGACAGATAAAAGTGAGTTATTGATATATTCATTGCTCAGGTGTTTCTGCAGACCTATGATATGGCCGACCCTGTGCCCAGGAGATGAAGGCAGCAGTATCTCTTCACAGGGTGAAGCTGGGCTGTATATGGAAAGCAAGGAGAAGGTCAGAGGGAGAAGCAGACTCCCTGTGGAGCTGGGAGCCTGATACGGGACTCCATCCCGGGTCTCCGGGGTAATGACCTGAGCCAAAGGCAGTCGTCCAACCAACTGAGCCACCCAGGCGTCCCTCAAGTTCTGTTTTCTTAAAGGAGGTGCAGGGAAGAGGGTCCTTTTCCTTGAATTGTAACCCCCCAACAATGGGCCCTCCTGTGTTCTGAGCCTCTTCAAACACACACACACACACACACACACACACACACACACACCCCACATGCACACTATGCACACATATACCCCCCCCACATGCCCTATACACACACCATACATATGTGCACACTACACACGCAGACACAGACATAGGCATACATACACCCTCCCTTTAACCAACATTATAGCAAAACAATTTTTTTTTCATTTGCTCATTCAATAATCACTTATTAAGACCCTAGTCAGTACCAGGCCTCTTCTAGATTCTGGACATTCATGATGAACAAAAGACAACAAAGAGCTTACTGTTTTGTGGGGAGAAAGATAATGAACATAAAAACAAATAAATATAATGTAATATGATACACAGTTGTGGTAGGTGTTATAAAACAAAAGAAAGCAAGGTTTGGAGACTAGAGAATAGGCCTCTTGGGTGGGGGGCTAGATAAGGTAGATAAGGAAGTTTAGGAAGGCCTGTCACCTCCTCAGGTGATCTGTGAGCAGGGTTCCTTATGATTTATTTTCCCAATTTCCAACCTTACTCTTTAAATGCCAAAAAAGTTTTTTCTTCTAACTAGGTTTGACTGAAATTAATTTAAATGCACTGTACACCTCTGCCTTATAATGTAGGAAACCAGCATCTTTTCAGCTTCAATTTCTGGAAACCTCTGGGCTAGAATATAGTCCAGCAGTTCTCAGAGTGTGTCCCTGGGCCAGCAGCATCCACACCCCCCAGAACTCGTTGGAAATGGTCCCAATCTGCTTTAACAAGTCCTCTAGGTGATTGTCATGCCCACTGGGGCCTGGTATGGGGATGCCACCGGCAGCAGGCAGCATCTTTGTCCCATCCCCAAGGGGTGCCTCCTCCTTCCCGTAGGCCCTGTCTCCTGGGGGTTGTCAGCGTTCCTTGTCATGGCTGGCATCAGAATGTCTCTGTCTAATTTGTATTCCCTTCAAATTTTCTGCTTCTAATCAGCTCTGTGCTGAGAAACCAGATCACCAGCCCTAACTTCATTATGCAGAGACTAGGCATAAATTCCAGGGCTGCCTGTTATTAGTAATTCGATCACTCGCTGTCATGGCGTTGGCTGGTGGAGTGGACACGGGCCTCTGGAGTCAGGTAGACCTGGACTTTGGTCCAAAACCCCACCCACGCTGGGAGTCTGCCAGCTACTTTGTACGCCTGTCCCAGTTATGCCTTCTGGAAATGGGAAGTAACTACAGGATGGGTTTCTGAACCCCACCGGCACCACTGTGAGATAAATCTGAACTAAAATGTCATTGCTCCCCCAACCTCCATCAGCCTCCACTCTGACTGGTGGACCTTAGTGAGGTTTGGGATCCACCAGAATTAGTGTCTGTTTGGAGTTAGGGTCCAGTGAGCTTCCAAAAGTCTGATTATTTCCTTTTCTCCAGTGCAGTCACCCTGGCCAATGGACAAACGTCCCCCGAGGGGAAGGCTTGGACGGATGTTAATAAGGCAGATTTTTAGCAGTGTAGCAGGGACATTTCTTAGGGGGATATAGCCTCCCATTTTACTGGTTGTGTAATCTTGCTTCAGTTAGAACGAGAATTGTCTGGCACCAGGGACATGCCCAGTAAGTGTTGGGACGTTTGAGGATGGGACTGATCTAGGTGTGATTTTTTTTTTTTTTCATGTCATTGTCCTTCCAAAAAATTTGCTCAATCTTTATCCTTTTTTAAGAAACAGCCTTAAAAATTTTTTGTGATATACCAGATACCAGAAAATTCATCCATTTAAAGTGCACCATTTGATGGCTTCTAGTGTATTTCCCAAATTGTACATTCATCACCATAATCAATTTTAGCTATTTTTTATTGCCCTAACAAAGAAATGACACATCCCTTAGCCATCACCCTTCCCACAATCTCCTTATTGTCCCCAGCCCTAGACAACCTCTAATCTGTTTTCTATCCCTATAGATTTTCCGATTCTGGACATTTCATATAAATGGAAACCTACAGAATGTGCTCCTTTGTAACTGGCTTCTTTCATTTAGCATAATGTTTTTGAAATCCATCCATGTTGAATAGTACATATTAGTACTTCATTTTTTTACTGCCAAATAATATTTCATTGGATATATCACATTTATTTATCAATTGATGAATTGGGGTGGTTTTTTTTTAACTTTTTGGCCATTATGAATGATGCTAGTATCAATATTTGTGTCCAAATTTTTATGTGGATGTATGTTGTTATGGATTGAATACTTATGTTCCCCTAAATTCAAATGTTGAAGCCTTAACTCTCAATGAGTTGGTGTTAGGAGGTGAGGCCTTTGGAAAGTGATTAGGTCATGAGGGTGGAGCCCTCATGAATGGGATTAGTGCCCTTATAAGAAGAGGAAGAAACCAAGAAACTCCAGTGCATGCTCTCTCGCTCTCTGTCTCTTTCCTTCTGTCTTTGTCTCTCTCTTTCTCCACTATGTGAAGACATAACAAGAAGTTGCCAACTATAAACAAGGAAGAGGGCTTGCACCAGAACCCAAAAAAATGATGGTGCCCTGATCTCAGACTTCCAGCCTCCAGAACCATAAGAAATAAACATGTTTGGGGGCAACTGGGTGGCCCAGTCATTAAGCGTCTGCCTTTGGCTCAGGTCATGATCTCAGGGTTCTGGAATTGAGCCCCCACATCAGTCACCCTGCTCGGTGGGAAGCCTGCTTCTCCCTCTCTCACTTCCCCTGCTTGTGTTCCCTCTCTCTCTGTGTCTCTCTCTGTCAAATAAATAAATAAAATCCTAAAAAAAAAAAAAAAAGAAATAAACATGTTTGTTGTTTAAGCCACCCAATCTATGGTATTTTTATTACAGCAGCCCAAACTGACTATATGATGTATGTTTGCATGTATCTTGGATATATACCTAGAAATGGAATTGTTAGATCATACTGGTATCTCTATGTTTAAACATCTGTGGAGTCACCAGACTACTGCACCACTTTACATCCCCATTAGCAGTGCACAGGGATTCCAATTTGTCCGCATACTTACCAGCACTTATTGTCTGACTTGTTGAATATAGCCATCTTAGTGGATGTGAAATGCTGCCTTATTGAGGCTTTGATTTGTATTTCCCTGATGGCTAATGATGTTGAAAATGTTTCATGGGTTTAGTGGCCATTTGATATCTTCTTTGGAGAAATGCCTATTCGGTCCTTCTCCTATTTTAAAATTGGCTTATATTTTTTAAATTATTGATTTTTATTTTATTTTTTATTATGATTTATATTATTTTATTATTTTATTTTTATTTATATATAAAATTTTAATTATTGTAAGGGTTCTTTTTGTATTATACATACAAGTCCTTTATCAGATATATATGATTAGTAAATATTTACTCTCATTCTATAGGCTGTCTTTTTACTTTTACTTGGTGTCCTTGGATGCACACAAGTCTTAATTTTGATGATATAGTATTTTTTAAATCTATTTTTATTTTATCACATGTACTTTGGTGTCACACTTAACAAATTATTCCCTAATCCAAGATCACAAAGATAATCCTATGTTTTCCTCTAAGACTTCCATAGTTTTAAGTCTTACATTTAGACCTCTAATCCTTTTTTTAAAGAAGATTTTATTTATTTATTTGACAGAGAGAGAGAGAGAGAGAGATCACAAGTAGGCAGAGCAGCAGGCAGAGAGAGAGGGGGAAGCAGGCTCTCTGCTGAGCAGAGAGCCTGATGCAAGGCTCAATCCAAGGACCCTGAGATCATGACCTGAGCCGAAGGCAGAGGCTTTACCCACTGAGTCACCCAGGCGCCCAGACCTTTAATCCTTTGAGTTAGTTTTTGTTAGTGATGGTGTGAAATAAGGCTCTAACTCCATTCTTCTGCATACGGGCTTCCAGCTGCCCCAGCACCATTGGTTGGAAAGACTTCTCTTTTCCCATTTCATTGGTTTGGTATCCTTGTCAAAAAATCAGCTGGCCTACCCATTTTATTTTGTCTTAATTTTTTACCCCCCAAAACTTTGCTGGTGCAGATATTGATATGGGAAAAAACAAACAGATGCCCTGAACAAAAGCAAGCCATGGAGAGTATTCTGCTATTTCTGGATGACAGTGGAGTATGGCCTCTATCTTAAGTCCTTCTACTGTCCGTTTCAATGCACACTGGCCAGTTTGTCCATTAACTTGCTGCTTGACATCATGTGTTGAAAAGAGTTTATTCTATCTCGATGCAAACAAAACACAGACCCCTGAAAAGAGGCTGGCTCTAGACAATTCAGTAGACCTTAACATTTGCTACAATTCAGCCATTTTTATTTCTTTTTTTTTTTTTTTAATTTTTATTTTTTATAAACAAATTTTTATCCCCAGGGGTACATGTCTGTGAATCGCCAGGTTTACACACTTCACAGCACTAACCATAGCACATACCCTCCCCAATGTCCATTACCCCACCCCCCTTTCCCGACCCCCTCCCCCCCGCAACCCTCAGTTTGTTTTGTGAGATTAAGAGTCA